>PGWS01016851.1:0-14849 GCA_002896235.1 Cicer reticulatum
ATAAAAACAGATCTGGTATTGGTTATATGCAAACCAGAAATGTCAAACATGGTCAAAAATCTACTATTGCTAAGAGTATGTATGACATCTTTACTAAACCAAATAAACATTCATCCTTTGATGGCAGATGTCATTTCTGTTGCAGAAAGGGACATTTTGTGTCTAATTGCAAATTTAAAAAATTAGCCAATCAAGGATGGAAGCTAGTTTGGATATAAAAGAAATCTGTGTTTGACACTAACCAACCAGGACCCAATTTAAATTGGGGACCTAAAACAAAATTCTGATTTTGTATTGCAGGTGTGCTTGACATCCACGAAACACTCATGGTATCTAGATAGCGGATGCTCAAAGCACATGACTGGTGACAAATCCAAATTCCTGAACTTGACATTTAAGGAAGGAGGCTTTGTCAAATATGGTGATAACAACAGAGGAAAAATAATTGGAATTGGTGATGTAGGCGATGAATCAACTGCAGTAATAAAAAATGTGCTATATGTTGAAGGATTAAAGCACAACTTACTGAGTATAAGCCAGCTATGTGACAAAGGTTTTCAAGTAAGTTTTCATCACAATCTTGCATTATTGAGCATAAGATGACAAAAACATAAAGCTAAATTGGGACAGAATTACAACATTTACATGTTGGATTTCAATTCTGTACCTAGTGCAGTATGCTGCTTGTTATCCAACTCAGAATGAAACATGGCTTTGGATAAAAGATTGCTCATATACACATAAATCATTTGAATAAACTTGTCAGCAAACAGTTAGTCTTAGTCTACCAAATAGGAAGTTCTCTAAAGATAGACTGTGTGATGCATGTGAGAAAAAGTAAACTGTTAAGACTCCATTCCCTCTATAGACTTGGTTAGAACAAATAGAGTTTTACAACTAGTTCACATGGACCTTTTCGGACCTGCCCAAGTTAAGAGTTGAGGTGGAAACCTGTATGGATATGTGCTGGTTGATGATTATTCTTAGATTCACATGGACTTACTTTTTAGCTCATAAAAGTGTTACATTCTCTGTTTTCAAAAAGTTTGCTGCTTTAGTACAAAATGAGAATGATTTGAAAATTGTTTCAATAAAAAGTGATCATGGAGGTGAATTCCAAAATGATCTTTTTCAAAATTATTGTGAATCAAATGGAATCAACAACATCTATTCAGCCCCTAGGACACCACAGCAGAATGGGGTAGTGGAGAGGAAAAATAGATCCCTAGAAGAGTTAGCTAGGACCATGCTTAAGGACTCCAACCTACCTAAGTACTTTTGGGCAGATGCAATTAGTACAGCCACCCATGTAGTGAATAGAGTTCTCATTAGGCCCCTGCTTAGGAAAACACCCTATGAGCTTTACAAGGGTAGAAAACCAAACCTGTCCTACTTTAGAATCTTTGGTTGTAAGTGCTTTGTTTTAAACAATGGCAAAGAACACCTAGGAAAGTTTGACCCTAAGGCAGATGAAGGTATCTTTCTAGGATATTCCCAAACTAGTAAGGCTATAGAATCTAAACAAAAGAACAAAAACCATAGAAGAGTCAGTTCATGTAAAGTTTGATGAATCTTTACTAAAACTTGAACAAAACTCCTTCTAAGGTTATTGACATTTTGGATGATGTTGTAGAATCTTGAACCACTAGAACAACCTATAGCTGACCTCCAACTAGTGCAGACCCTGTAGAACCTATAGAAACCTGTGAGTTGCCTAAGGAATGGAAGTTCAACAGAAACCACCCTTTAGACAACATTATAGGCGATATCTCTAAAAGGTGTTGCAACTAGGAGAAGCCTTAGTCAGTTTTTGTAACTTTACAGCCTTTGTTATCTCAGATTGAACCTAAGAACATTAAGGAAGCCCTTTTAGATAGTGAGTGGATACTTGCTATGCAAGAGGAGTTAAACCAGTTTGAGAGAAACAATGTGTGGAACTTGGTACCTAGGCCAGAGGGTAAGCATGTTATAGAACTAGGTGGGTGTTCAGAAATAAGTTAAGATGAGAATGGTGTGGATAACTAGGAATAAAGCCAGATTAGTTGCAAAGGGTTATAGTCAAGAGGAGGGAATAGACTTTGATGAGACCTATGCCCCAGTAGCTAGACTAGAAGCCATAAGAATTTTATTGGCTTATGCATGTATCATGGACTTCAATTTATATCAAATGGATGTAAAAAGTGCCTTTCTCAATGGAGACCTCCAAGAGGAAGTTTTTGTGAGTCAAACACCAGGTTTTGAAAATCCAGATTTTCCTAACCATGTGTATAAACTCTCAAAGGCCCTCTATGGGTTGAAACAAGCTCCAAGAGCTTGGTATGAGAAACTCAGCACTTTCCTCATTCAACAAAATTTTTCAAGAGGAAATGTTGATAAGACACTCTTTACAAAACTACTGAAAATGACATCTTGCTGGTCCAAATTTATGTTGATGACATAATATTTGGATCAACAAATGATAAACTTTGCAAGGAATTGAAAATTTAATGAAAGGTAAATTTGAAATGTCAATGATGGGTGAACTGTCATATTTCTTGGGATTTCAAATTAACCCAAAGCAAGCAAGGCATTTTCATTAGTCAATCCAAATATTGTTCTGATTTGATAAAGAAATTTAACTTTGATAAACTTAAGTCCATTGATACACCCATGAGTCAAGGAAATTTCTTAGACCGAGATGAGAAGGGTAAGCCTGTAGATGTCACTAGATTTCGTGTATGATTGGATCTCTGCTCTACCTTACAACAAGCCGACCATATATTATGTTCAGTGTTTGTATGTGTGCAAGGTATCAATCGAATCCGAAGGAATCTCACTTCAGTGCAGTAAAGAGAATTTTCAGATACTTGGTAGGTACTAAAAGTCTTGGTTTGTGGTATCCAAAGGTTCAACATGTACTTTGGTTGGTTATTCAGACTCAGACTTTGCTGGTTGTAAACTTGACAGGAAGAGTACTTCAGGAACATGTCACCTGCTTGGTAATTCTCTAGTGTCTGGTTCAGTAAGAAGCAAACAAGTATTGCATTGTCTACTGCAGAAGCTGAATACATAGCAGCTGGGAGCTGTTGTGCTCAAATTTTGTGGATGAAACAGCATTTAATGGACTTCGGTGTCGATTTGGGAACAGTGCCGATAATGTGTGATAACACAAGTGCTATCAGCATAACCAAGAACCCAGTAATGCATTCAAGGACAAAACACATTGAGGTAATGCATCACTTCATAAGAGACCACTTTCAGAATGGAGTTATCAAACTTGAGTATATAAACACTACAGAACAATTAGCTGATATCGTCACAAAAGCATTGCCAAAAGAAAGTTTTTTGAACATAAGGATGAAACTAGGGATCATTGATCCTAGTGAAGTATGAGTTTTTGTTGATTCTGGTACTTTTCAGTAATGTTTTCAAGTTAAATCGATTTGGAAATCGATTACCAGCATGGTAAAAGGTTTATAAAATCGATTTGGGAATCGATTACGTCAGTCCAGATTTCAAAGTTTCAGAAATTTTTTTTAACATTCACGAGCATCGATTTGGAAATCGATTAGCTAAGTGTTCAACCTTAAGACAATCGAT
Source organism: Cicer reticulatum (assembly GCA_002896235.1). Lineage (NCBI taxonomy): Eukaryota > Viridiplantae > Streptophyta > Magnoliopsida > Fabales > Fabaceae > Cicer > Cicer reticulatum. The sequence continues at coordinate 3,580 of PGWS01016851.1, forward strand.
TTGGGAATCGATTAAGTAAAACTGGAATTCGATTTGAACATCGATTTGAAATATGACCGTTACTCCAAATTTACTAGCCGTTGGAACTTCATCATTACTGAATCGATTGAGGATTCCCAGCAACGGTAACCTAATCGATTGGGAAATCGATTTTACTAGGTCAAGAGTATAAATAGGAACAGTTCCAAATCGATTTCTGCACTCTGTTTTCCAGATTTTCTCTGCTTTTCTCTTGTGTTCTTCATTCTTCTGTCTCTGCATTTGTTTGAATCTGCATTCTACATTCTACCTACTTCGAATCTACACAAAAATTGTTGATATGGCCCGTGTAAAACAGACTCAAGCACGCACTCCATCTCCATCATCTTCTTCCACCAGTGAAACACCATCACCACCTCCAACTTTGACAAAAAAGAGTACCCATCCCAACTCACAAAATACTTGCAAAAGATAAAGGAAAAGCTCCTGCCCCAATCCAGGAAAAGTCGAAGAAACGGAAGGAACCCCCTACTGAAAAGCTCATGGCTGATGCCATGAAAGAGATTACTCAGAAAAGGAAGAAGAAGCCTAATTCTTCTCCACCTCATAAGAAAGTCTCTGCACCTAAGGAAAAGGAGGTACAACCATCTCTGTCTACATACTTCACAAAAAGGAAAATTCATGAGGCTAGAACCATGGATTTTGAATATTTTGATGTTGTGGAATTCACTTTTCAGAACCACCTCAGGTTTCATGGATTGGAAAGTTTTCTGTCTTCTACACTTGACAGCTATCCAAGGCTGATCAGGGAGTTTTATTCTACATTCAAGTTAACTGAAGAAGGTTTTACTGCTTTGGTTAAGGAAAAAAGGATTACAATGACGTTTGATGATTTCTCAACTTTATCTGGATTGCCTTTCTACGGCAAATCTATTGATGGCAGCACAGAAGCCGACACTGCCGATGAAGGTTGGGAAGAAACACTTGATAGGCATACCGCTGTTAAAGACCTGATGGTCGATGGGTTTGTTGAATCGATTTCACTGCCCATTGGTCAGATGAAGGTTCAACAGAGGATGTTGATGTATGCTTTGACGCGTATGCTGGTTCCACGATCGGGAAATCATGCAGTAGTCCAGAAGTTGGACATCATACTGCTGTGGGGCTTATCCAAAGAGTTAAGGATGAGCTGGTGTTGGATTGTGCTAAGGCACATGTTGGAAGCATCTCAAAGCAAGCTGATGCTGCTTATCCACAGTTGATCACTAAAATTCTCAAACACTTCAAGGTCTCATTTGGAAATGAGGAATCTGCTTAAAACGACATTGGTGTTTGGTGAATCGATTGTGAATCAAATGCAGTTGAAACGGTTACATGGGTAATGGATAAGACCTCAAGCAGCTGCTGACCCTGTCCAGCCCCAACCTCAACCTCAGTCTCAGCCTCCACCAGTCACTGAATCTGCTACTCCTGAGTTTGTGAACAGAATATTGGAATTCATTGAAGCTCAGATGGCACACAATGCCAAAGTGTTGGAATCTCAGTCCAGATTAGAAGCAAGTCTGAGGACTCTGCAAGACTCCTTGAACTCAGTGGTTCACGATGTGGATGCGATTCAAACACACCTCGGCATCAAACTGTCATTTGAAGACGTCGCGGATATTGGTCGACAAGCTGCAGATGAACCTAACCCAAACCCCTAGTTAACCCTGAGACTCACGGTGAGGAGACACTTGCTGAGGTTAATACAGCGGTCTCAACCTCTCCCTTAGATGATAGTGAGGACCAGCCTACACTAGGTGATTAGGACCCTTAGGTTTCATACTGTTTTGCTCTGACCTGTTATAATTCTGTGATGTATGATGAATTTTTATAAATGTTATATCTTTTTGGCTTAATCATCTAAGTTGCTCATTAATTGCATTGATTGATTTTGCCTTTATACATATAAACTTCATTGTTTCTGATGCACTATGTTATATGTTTCAAACCCAATGGCATATGTTCTTTAACATAGGGGGAGAAATGTTTCTGCCTTTTTGACTTAACTGACAAAGGGGAGAAATATTATAACTTGACAGTTGCATTGTTGATGTTTTTGCATGTTGTTATTGCTTTGATACTTTATGATATAAGTTTGCTTTGATACGAAATAATAATTAATAATGTAGTTTATAATACACCTATGCTTGTTGTTTTGAAATGCTCAAGTTACAATTGTATGAATTGTCAATTATGCCAAAAAGGGGGAGATTGTTGGATTTTGATCCTTGATTCCTAATTTTGACATAATTAATAATTCAACAATGCTCATACAATACATGATAAATCTAATATTTGAATTGAGCAAGATTTCAGGAACAAACAATCAAATCCTACACACTTGGAATAGGTTGCTTGGAACACAAGAAATCAACAAAAGTTGATTTTTTGACTAAAGCAAATCGATTGGGAAATCGATTTCATGACAAGGGTGTAAGGAAACACAACTGTTTGTGTTGGTATAATCGATTGGGCAATCGACTGACTAAATTAGAAATTGAAAATGCACAAGTCAGTAGCATCCCAGTTTTGAGGGTAATCGATTGACAAATCGATTATACAATTCACAAAGTAAAACTGATTGAAATAAATCGATTGGCAAATCGATTGGACAAGTCACAGTGGAACCCCAGTTTTAAGGGTAATCGATTGGCAAATCGATTACTTAAAAATCACTTGCAAAATAACTTTTCCTGTGACATACAAATCGATTGGACAATCTATGTTGTAATATTTCAATCAAGCTAAATTTGGTCGAAATCGATTGGGAAATCGATTGAACCAAATCCCAGGTAAGAACGTTTTCAGACAAATACATACAAATCGATTGGCACGTCGATTAGTATCAAAATAGCTGAGTCACTGACTTAAACACAATCGATTGGCCAAATCGATTGACAAAACCTTTTGAAAACCCAGTGAACTCTGAGCATGTGACCAAATCGATTTTAAGTATTTGTTAATCGATTATGAAGACTAACAAATCGATTACGAAATCGATTGATATGTGTTTCAGTTGAACATAACATCTGCAATCGATTACGAAATCGATTCATATCAGTCTTAACATAATCACTGAGAAATGTTGTTTAAAGAATCGATTGGTAAATCGATTGGCTTATATAGTTTCAAGATTCAAGAAAAACAAGACACACGATAATCGATTGGCAAATCGATTAGACTGGTTTATCACTTTAACGAAATCGATTGGTAAATCGATTGATTAATATGTTTTTCAGAAACTATATAAACTGTCTTCAATCATTCTTTCAAAAACAATGATATCAATCTGAAATATACTTTGAATATTCTTGATATACAATAACACTTGGTTAATACACTGAGATTACTTTTTCAGATCAAAAAAAAAAAGGAAGATTATCAACAATCAAAAAGATAGCTGGAAAAGTGATCTTGAAAGACAAGGGTTCTCATAAACAAATCTTTGAATATCCAGAATTGTGAGAAGCCACATTGACCAAGATTGAAGACTACTTTTTTGTTCTTCCTGTATTCTGTTTGTAATAATTCTTTTAAACAAAAACGAAAGCGAGAAAAGCCAGCTAGAAACTGGTGACTACTTCTTGGGTGAAGAGTGTTCAACAAGAAAGAGTCGTACTTTGATTCTGTGTTAGATTGCTGAGTATCTACAAGGATCAGAGGGTGATCAATAGGAAAGAGATCATTAAGATAGATAGGTTTCGGGGAGGAAACTGGACAATCTGTAATTGATTCTTTCTATTGGAGAAGATAATCTGAAATCCGTTTGGATTTGCAGGACTGGATGTAGGTTGTCAAGTTGACAACTGAACCAGTATAAATTCTTGGTGCAATCTTCTCTAACCCTTAACTCCTTTGATTTACTATCTTGATATATCTGTATATGTGATTAAAATTAGATGCATGTTAAACATATTCTGTGATAAGTAATATTGTTTAATCTGATAATTTGACTTGTATGCATCTTGATTAATCTCATATCAATCTAATAAAACTTGCTAATCTTGTATGCCACAATTTAATTTCCGCTGTGTGTATGAAATTGATTAATTTCATAAAGAACTGATACATTCTGATATATTCCGCTTATTACGAGGTCATACATACCAACATTAGTCCTACTTAAAGTGAGCTTCATGGTAGTGTTTACTAAAGAGTTTGATAATCATAAAGACAAACTCCATCATCACCATCACCATCACTGTCATCATCACCAACTTTCCCCAAGCTCTGCCCCTGTTCAACTTCCACCCTTAACCCCTATATTCAATCTCTTCATCTGGGTAACTCTGTTGACAAACGATACCAACATTCATCAGCCCAACCCTTGCCAACGTTTCACACCATAACCAACATCATCACAATCACAATCACCATCACAAATCATCCTCATCCCTTGCCCCTACTAACTCGTTATCCACTAATTATGAACTGAGTAAGGATCGTAATCAATCACAAACTCCACAAAATTCATCACCATAATCATCATCCCCAACCCATGCCCATGTCAACGCTCCTTTCTTTAACCCCTATTCATCCTTCCTTTTCCCTTTGATACCAAAACCATCTTCTTGTCCACGAGTTATGAAGAGGGTAGGAATCATAAGCATCACATACACCACAAAGATGATCAACATCACTCCTTAGACCCAACCTCATCCCCTGCCAAGATTCACATTTTTTTCTCTCACTACGGATCCCTTGCTTATGTTATAGAGGATTGTTGCAAGAATTAAATTTAACTAAGAAGAATTTTTTAACGATATAGGCAATATATATAATTATTTTTAAATAAAGTATGTTTATCGATTTATCAATATTTTCTTCTTCTAATTCTCCCATTATGTTTTGTATTTCAAATCTATGAAATTTCTAGTTATATGATCAAAGTACCTATGTTTGGTATCCATATCTTTAAGTAGTTCATAAAATTAATGACCTTTATTTGCTTTGTTAAATTACTTTGTGCCCATCTTTCGAAAGAATTCCCTTGTACCCTCCATTTGTAACGGAGAATTTAATTTGCAAAAGTTCAAGTGATAGCTAATACATCCAAATAAGTTACCACCCAAAGCCATCACCTATAATATGCTAAACCTTAAAAAATTCTTTCGTACCCTCCATTAAATGAAGCAAAAATCTTTTATTTTTAATCAAATAATTTATGTATAAAAACTAATTGAAAAAAAAATTTAAAACTAACTGAAAATCTTATAAAGATAATAATTAATTTTATGAGTTATATAAAATTTTCCCTCTTCCCTAATTACTTAAAAATAGTTTTTATTAACATAAATATTTCAAAAGAATTCATTATATTTTTCAACTTAATATGGAATTAATATAAGCATTTAACTAAGAATATACTACTATGTTTATGGACAATATAAAAAAAAATAAGTGTTTATGTTATTTTTTTATAAGTTATTTCAGTTGTATATGTATCCAACACTTAAAACTTAGTATATTAGATTATGTTTCATTTTCTTGAAAAATAAATCAAATATATGATCTCTAGCTAAAACATGATTTACTATGTTTTCAATAAATCATTCTATCTTTGGCTAAAAATCCGCAAACATTTTCTTCTCTATAAACTGAGTATGGGAACTTGTGTCAGGAAAGACCATATTGATGGCAAACAAAGCACTACCTTGAGCTTGACTTGGATATCTCTAAAAGCTTGATTTGATCTTTTGGTCCTCATATTCAATGAGATATACGTAGGTGGTTCTTCCTAAAGGCGTTGATTCTTGATAGAAATCGAATTAGTGTTTAATAATGGGTGAAAAGATAATTTATATTGCGATAAGCTTTTTTATGTTTTATGTTTATGAAATTGACTATATGTTCCTAGATTATGTGAAAACCAATGGTGTTGTTTTACTGTAAGTGGTTTGATCCATCTAGCATAGGAACTAAGATCAATTTGATATTCAACATTGTAAGACAAGTGTGATTATGTTCCCTATCTCATCAACAATCAGAAGCAAAACAAGGATGATGTGCCTGAAATCAAAACAAGACCAACGAGTGGAATCGAAGAGGATGAAGCAGATCAAAATGAAAGAAAATTTTATATCAAATGATAAAATGGCAAATTTGAATCATGTGATTGGGAGATGAGACTATTAGTCAACCTTTGTCATGAGTCAAACGTGGAGAAAAATTTTGATATACAAGACAATAGAAGAATTAGATAACTAAGAAGTTGGTGACATAATTCAATCATAAATGATGACGGTTGATGATGAAGATGAAGACAATTAATTAATATGTTGTTGTTATTTCTCATATATTTTTAATGATATTTATATTTTATCAAATAAAAAATTATATGCTACTTCAAGTAGCAATTTATATGTTGTTGTTGTTGTGTGTGATGAGGAGAAGGATTTTATGTTACACATTCTCACAAACATTTGGGGGACCAAAAATATATTAACGTGTAAGTCTTTTTGTAACAGAAATTTAACTTTTTGTAACAGAAAATTGATTTGGAGGACTATTTTAAAATGAAACTATATTTGCAGATGTAAACTAACACAAAAAAAAATTTGAGAACCAAAATCAAAAAATGTTCAAATTGCAAAGACTAAAGAGATATTTAAACCTAATTGAAATATATTTTTATGAATATTTATATTTTCAATTTATTCACACTAATCATTATCAAACACTTCAAATTTAATTAATGATTTAATCATTATCAATAACTTACTGTTATCCGCTATAAGTTTATCCACTATCAATTAAATTATCGCTATTTTTTACCATCAATTCTTAATGCCCAAAAAACGACGAAAAAGGAATAAAAACAAAAATGACGAGTAAACACTTACAACAACAAAAACTGATCAATTTGTTCAAAAGTTCAACTTTCATCAAGAAAATTATGATCCAACTCCTTCAAAAGATGTTGGCGCAAACTCTTCTTCAAACAAAAATGCAAAGTCGGATGGTCACAACTCTTTAAATTTATGTGAATTCATAAAATGGGAACAAAAAGTCACAATAAAGTTAAAGAAATATAATCAACCTTTAAAAGCATAAGTTTCTTTTGCTGATATGATTCTTTACAATACAATTTTTTAAATGATTCTTACATACAATTGTTATATATCTCCAATAAATTCATTTAGGATTATTTCCATCATCAATAAACAAAGGGTCATGTTCACTCGTGTCTTTAGATGCACTTGTTAAGAAGTTAAAAAGAAAAACAAAAAGACAAATATTGTATGAAAAAAAAATCAAAATAAAATTTGAAAGAGTTGAATGCAAAACTTTCAAAATTAAAATTTTCACTTTTAGTGTATTAACTAGTACTTAAGCACTTGTCAGCATTTTCTTTAACAAAATCCACAACATGTCAACAATTAAATTCAAATTAAAAAAAAAAAAGAAAATAAAACATATAAAACGGTGAAATACTCACTTTGCTTCAGTATAAATTAAAATAAAGGGACCTGAAAGTTGCACTTTTCTGTCAATTTTACCATGTTATCAAGCTCCCTCAACAAAATCATTGCTGAAATTTTTAATACATTACCAATTTTGACATGTATATTAAGTAAAACAAAAAATTATGCATTAGTAAAGACATTAAGTAAGTTGTTGGATAAAGTCTAGTTTTTCTGAATAGAGATTCTTACTGTTTTTTGACTTTTGCATTGAATCGTTTTTTCATCACAGTGATTCATATGGAGCTATTAATCGGATCCATAAACCTTTAATCACAATGTCACACAGCCACACTAGTTCAATTCTATAGAACAGATCATGTTCAAGAAGGTCGTTGATCAATTCTTCTTCGCACTCATATATATAAACACTTTTAGTTTCATGCTATAATGTGGGACAAAAAGCATCTACTACTTTTTCATTTGATAATAATAAACCACACTTATGACACTTGAAGACATTTCAGTTTTGTAAACAAAACTATAATATTAGACGAAGTCGGACGTGTGTAATTTTGAAAAAAAATATTTAATTGAATTTTTTATTTTTCAAATTTATAGCTGATATTTTTATGTATCAATTAACCAGAAAAAAACTTCAATATTTGTGAGTTGCATTATGAAAAAAGGGGAAAAAATGAAATGGAAATTTGTAATAAAATTAAGAATGATTTTACTCTAAAAAATATAGTTAAAACAAGATGGTGCATATACATTTATTTTAACATGCAATCATACACAATAAATCTCAAATTATTGCAGAAGTATGAAAAATGTTACAAATAATATGAAAGTTGACGTGTATCCCAGTTGTCAAGGTTATCAAACTTGGGATGGGTATACAGAAATATAACAGTTGAAATTGATTTTCTTGGAAGCTGTTAAGCAGCACATTGAGGAGGCCGATATTGGCGTGAAATACCTTGGTAACTTGGTGACCGACATACTCTCCCTCATGCAAGAAATTGGTCCTTTAAATTGATCTCTTCTCAGGAAGATAATGCTGTGCAGACATTTTAAAAAAGCGAACTTAGAGCTGAAGCAGCATGAGGTTTATATATGGCTCCTTGCTTATTGCACCACAACAGCTTCAGCTGCCATGATGGCTGATGCATGCATCTTCAACTTCCTTGCATGCAGTCCTTGTTTCTCATTTCATTTTTTCTTTTCTTCTTGCTTGAAAAATAGTTCCAAGGATGGTAATTTTTTAATTTGGATAGAAAACAAAGGTCCCTCATGAAGATCAATGACCCCGGTAACATAACAGAGAAGATTCAATTGGTTCTGCGAAACAGAATATCAAAAAATGTGACCATTATTTTCAATAAAATCAGTTCAAATTATATTAGTAAAAAATGTAATTTTTTATAAATAGACTTTTTCTTCTTCTGCAAAAAATTAAGTCTAACTTAATTTGGGTTGTTTTTAGTTTTGTTTTACTTTTACAATGATTGATGTATAATTGTTTATAAAATGTAATATTTAGATTCTCCTTTTAAATACTACAATAGTAGGTAACTTTAAAAAAAAAATGTAGTGAGCATATATTTAATAGGTTGACTCACAAAATAGACACTAATTTCGTGTTAGTTTCGCGAAGGCCAAAATGTTAGCTTATAGTGAATAAATTTGGAAGATTAAAATAGAGTTATTTTGATAATCATTGTTCTTTAGTGAGTTTATATCATTTTATCAAAAAAAAAATTATAGCTTCTTTTTATATGCTACTTCAAGTAGAAGTTTGTATGTTATGGTGTTTAATTTTTTTTCTTTCTCATTTTTACTTTTATTATCTTAATTCCAAAATATTTAATATTAATTAAAAATATATTTTTATGATATTTTATGCTTATCAATTAAAAATTATATACTACTTCAAGTAGCAAATTATATGTTGTTGTTGTTGTTTTGTTGATTGAGGAGAAGGATTTCTGTTACACATTCTCACAAACTTTTGGGGGACAAAAAATATATTAACGGTGTTAGTATATTTGTAATAGAAAATTTAACTTTTTGTAACAGAAATTTGATGGAATGACTATTTAAAAATGAAACTACATTTGCAAGATGTAAACCAAACAAAAAAAAATTACGAGAACCAAAATAAAAAATGTTATAATTACAACGACTAAAGAGATATTTAAATCTAATTGAAAATATATTTTTATGATATTTTTTATTTATCAATTAATTCAACGCTAATCATTATCAAAAACATCAAATTTAATTAATTGATTTATCCATTATCAACTAACTTATATGTTATCCGCTATAAGTTTATCCACTATCAATTAAATTATCCGCTATTTTTTACCATTCAATGTCTTAATGCCCAAAAACGTTGCATACCGAAAAAGGAATAAAAACAAAAATGGACCAGTTACACTTACAACAACAAAAGCTGATCAATTTGTTCATCAATTTCAACTTCGTCAAAGAAATTATGATCCAACTCCTTCAAAAGATGTTGGCGCAAATTCTTCTTCAAACAAAAATGCAAAGTTGGACGGTCACAACTCTTTAAATTTATGTGAATATCAGAAAATAGGAACAAAAAGTCACCCACTTATCTAATAATAGTAAAGAAATATAATCAACCTTTAAAAGCATAAATTTTTTCTTTGCTGATATGATTCTTTACAATACAATTGTTTATAATATCTCCAATAAATTCATTTGGATTCTTTCCATAATCAATTAAACAAAGGGTCATGTTTACCCGTGTCTTTAGTGCACTTGTTAAGGAGTTAAAAAGAAAAACAAAAGACAAATATTGTATAAAAAAAAAATCAAAATTTAAAATTTTTAAGGAGTTGAATGCAAAACTTTCAAAATTAAATTTTCACTTTTAGTGTATTAACAAGTACTTAGGGCACTTGTTAGCATTTCCCTTAAACAAAATCCAACAATATAGCAACAATTAAATTCAAATTAAAAAAAAAGTAAATAAAAACATATAAAATGGTGAAATACTCAAATCCTGTTCTTAGATTTGCAGTTGCAGTTGCAGTTCTTAGATTTGCAACTGTCAAATCCTGTTCATTGTGCAAGAGATTACAACAACTATACAATAAAACCAAATAGTCCTAATAGAATATTTTATTTACTTTTTTTCTAATTCCAGAAAAAAATTACCACTAAGTTTTCCATATCCGCTTGAAGATCCACCTTTTACCAAAGTCTTAGGTTGACTTTGATTTGTGTCTGTTCTATGGGAAGGTTTCAAATCAATGAGTAGTTCCCCAGAAAATTCAAGCTGTTCATTTTCAACAATTGCGGGTGTAGAGGAATTCTGATGAGGTAGTGAGGGGAGAGACTTCCCAGAGTTAGCAGTGTCATCTAACAATTTATTCCTTAGATGGCAAACCATCAGAGTTGAACCGCCGGGTAAGCATAATGCTCTGCGAATATCAGCTTTTACAGGCAACCTGCGGGCTCTACCTTTGGTATCCACCTGTGCTATTGATGAAAAACCCTACATTTGTGGGGAGAAAATGTTGTAATGCCAGAACTAAAGAAGCACCTTTTGATGAATTAAAACTATGCATCTAAATTTGTAAATTTGGCAAACTATATTAATATCATTAAATATTTATCATACTATATTATTAATCTTGGCAAAAATGTAAAGTTTTTCTTGCAAGGATATAACAAGAAATCAAACACAATGAAGTTCTTGCAAGGTTGATCACGAAATTTACAGTATAATCTTAGACTAAAAAATGAATGAAAATCAGTCATATATAACAAACAACCAAACTCAACTCTACATATTAGGAATGTACT
>PGWS01016852.1:0-16131 GCA_002896235.1 Cicer reticulatum
AAAAAATTAGCCATCAAGGATGGAAGCTAGTTTGGATATAAAAGAAATCTGTGTGCTTGACACTAACCAACCAGAGACCAATTTAAAATTGGGGGACCTAAAACAAAATTCTGATTTTGTAATTGCAGGTGTGCTTGACATCACCACGAAAACACTCATGGTATCTAGATAGCGGATGCTCAAAGCACATTGACTGGTGACAAATCAAATTCCTGAACTTGACATTAAAGGAAGGAGGCTTTGTCAAATATGGTGATAACAACAGAGCAAAAATTATTGGAATTGGTGATGTAGGCGATGAATCAACTGCAGTAATAAAAAATGTGCTATATGTTGAAGGATTAAAGCACAACTTACTGGTATAAGCCAGCTATGTGACAAAGTTTTCAAGTAAGTTTTTCATCACAATCTTGCATTATTTGAGCATAAAGATGACAAAAACATAAAGCTAATTGGGGACAGAATTAACAACATTTACATGTTGGATTTTCAATTCTGTACCTAGTGCCTATATGCTGCTTGGTTATCCAACTCAGATGAAACATGGCTTTGGCATAAAAGAATTGCTCATATACACATAAATCATTTGAATAAACGTCAGAAACAGTTAAGTTTTAGGTCTACCAAATAGGAAGTTCTCTAAAGATAGATTGTGTGATGCATGTGATGCACAAAAGTAAACTGGTTTAAGACTCCATTTCCCTCTATAAACTTGGTTAGAACAAATAGAGTTTTACAACTAGTTCACACAATGGACCTTTTCAGACCTGCCCAAGATTAAGAGTACTTTAGGTGGAAACCTGTATGGATATGGTGCTGGTTGATGATTATTTCTAGATTCACATGGACTTACTTTTTAAGCTCATAAAAGTGATACATTCTCTGTTTCAAAAATATTGCTGCTTTAGTACAAAATGAGAATGATTTGAAAATTGTTTCAATAAAAATGATCATGGAGGTGAATTCCAAAATGATCTTTTTCAAAAAATAATTGTGAATCAAATGGAATCAACCACATCTATTCAGCCCCTAGGACACCACAGCAGAATGGGGTAGTGGAGAGGAAAAATAGATCCTAGAAGAGTTAGCTAGGACCATGCTTAAGGACTCCAACCTACCTAAGTACTTTTTGGGCAGATGCAATTAGTACAGCCACCCATGTAGTGAATAGAGTTCTCATTAGGCCCCTGCTTAGGAAAACACCCTATGAGCTTTACAAGGGTAGAAAACCAAACCTGTCCTACTTTAGAATCTTTGGTTGTAAGTGCTTTGTTTTAAACAATGGCAAAGAACACCTAGGAAAGTTTGACCCTAAGGCAGATGAAGGTATCTTTCTAGGATATTCCCAAACTAGTAAGGCCTATAGAATCTACAACAAAGAACAAAACCATAGAAAGAGTCAGTTCATGTAAAGTTTGATGAATCTTTTACATAAAACTTGAACAAAACTCCTTCTAAGGTTATTGACATTTTGGATGATGTTGTAGAATCTGAACCACTAGAACAACCTATAGCTGACCCCTCCAACTAGTGCAGACCCTGTAGAACCTATAGAAACCTGTGAGTTGCTTAAGGAATGGAAGTTCAACAGAAACCACCCTTTAGACAACATTATAGGCGATATCTCTAAAGGTGTTGCAACTAGGAGAAGCCTTAGTCAGTTTTGTAACTTTTACAGCCTTTGTATCTCAGATTGAACCTAAGAACATTAAGGAAGCCCTTTTAGATAGTGAGTGGATACTTGCTATGCAAGAGGAGTTAAACCAGTTTGAGAGAAACAAGGTGTGGAACTTGGTACCTAGGCCAGAGGGTAAGCATGTTATAGGAACTAGGTGGGTGTTCAGAAATAAGTTAGATGAGAATGGTGTGATAACTAGGAATAAAGCCAGATTAGTTGCAAAGGGTTATAGTCAAGAGAGGGAATAGACTTTGATGAGACCTATGCCCCAGTAGCTAGACTAGAAGCCATAAGAATTTTATTGGCTTATGCATGTATCATGGACTTCAATTTATATCAAATGGATGTAAAAAGTGCCTTTCTCAATGGAGACCTCCAAGAGGAAGTTTTTTGTGAGTCAAACACCAGGTTTTTTGAAAAATCCAGATTTTCCTAACCATGTGTATAAACTCTCAAGGCCCTCTATGGGTTGAAACAAGCTCCAAGAGCTTGGTATGAGAAACTCAGCACTTTCCTCATTCAACAAAAATTTTCAAGAGGAAATGTTGATAAGACACTCTTTACAAAAACTACTGAAAATGACATCTTGCTGGTCCAAATTTATGTTGATGACATAATATTTGGATCAACAAATGATAAACTTTGCAAGGAATTTGAAAATTTAATGAAAGGTAAATTTGAAATGTCAATGATGGGTGAACTGTCATATTTCTTGGGATTTCAAATTAACCAAAGCAAGCAAGGCATTTTCATTAGTCAATCCAAATATTGTTCTGATTTGATAAAGAAATTTAACTTTGATAAACTTAAGTCCATTGATACACCCATGAGTCAAGGAAATTTCTTAGACCGAGATGAGAAGGGTAAGCCTGTAGATGTCACTAGATTTCGTGGTATGATTGGATCTCTGCTCTACCTTACAGCAAGCCGACCAGATATTATGTTCAGTGTTTGTATGTGTGCAAGGTATCAATCGAATCCGAAGGAATCTCACTTCAGTGCAGTAAAGAGAATTTTCAGATACTTGGTAGGTACTAAAAGTCTTGGTTTGTGGTATCCAAAAGGTTCAACATGTACTTTGGTTGGTTATTCAGACTCAGACTTTGCTGGTTGTAAACTTGACAGGAAGAGTACTTCAGGAACATGTCATCTGCTTGGTAATTCTCTAGTGTCTTGGTTCAGTAAGAAGCAAACAAGTATTGCATTGTCTACTGCAGAAGCTGAATACATAGCAGCTGGGAGCTGTTGTGCTCAAATTTTGTGGATGAAACAGCATTTAATGGACTTCGGTGTCGATTTTGGGAACAGTGCCGATAATGTGTGATAACACAAGTGCTATCAGCATAACCAAGAACCCAGTAATGCATTCAAGGACAAAACACATTGAGGTAATGCATCACTTCATAAGAGACCACTTTCAGAATGGAGTTATCAAACTTGAGTATATGAACACTACAGAACAATTAGCTGATATCGTCACAAAAGCATTGCCAAAAGAAAGTTTTTTGAACATAAGGATGAAACTAGGGATCATTGATCCTAGTGAAGTATGAGTTTTTTGTTGATTCTGGTACTTTTCAGTAATGTTTTCAAGTTAAATCGATTTGGAAATCGATTACCAGCATGGTAAAAGGTTTATAAAATCGATTTGGGAATCGATTACGTCAGTCCAGATTTCAAAGTTTCAGAAAATTTTTTTTAACCTTCACGAGCATCGATTTGGAAATCGATTAGCTAAGTGTTCAACCTTAAGACAATCGATTTGGGAATCGATTAAGTAAAACTGGAATTCGACTTGAACATCGATTTGAAATATGACCGTTACTCCAAAGTTACTAGCCGTTGGAACTTCATCATTACTGAATCGATTGAGGATTCCCAGCAACGGTAACCTAATCGATTGGGAAATCGATTTACTAGGTCAAGAGTATAAATAAGAACAGTTCCAAATCGATTTATGCACTCTGTTTTCCAGATTTTCTCTGCTTTTCTCTTGTGTTCTTCATTCTTCTGTCTCTGCATTTGTTTGAATCTGCATTCTACATTCTACCTACTTCGAATCTACACAAAATTGTTGATATGGCCCGTGTAAAACAGACTCAAGCACGCACTCCATCTCCATCATCTTCTTCCACCAGTGAAACACCATCACCACCTCCAACTTTGACAAAAAGAGTACCCATCCCAACTCACAAAATACTTGCAAAAGATAAAGGAAAAGCTCCTGCCCCAATCCAGGAAAAGTCGAAGAAACGGAAGGAACCCCCTACTGAAAAGCTCATGGCTGATGCCATGAAAGAGATTACTCAGAAAAGGAAGAAGAAGCCTAATTCTTCTCCACCTCCTAAGAAAGTCTCTGCACCTAAGGAAAAGGAGGTACAACCATCTCTGTCTACAGACTTCACAAAAAGGAAAATTCATGAGGCTAGAACCATGGATTTTGAATATTTTGATGTTGTGGAATTCACTTTTCAGAACCACCTCAGGTTTCATGGATTGGAAAGTTTTCTGTCTTCTACACTTGACAGCTATCCAAGGCTGATCAGGGAGTTTTATTCTACATTCAAGTTAACTGAAGAAGGTTTTACTGCTTTGGTTAAGGGAAAAAGGATTACAATGACGTTTGATGATTTCTCAACTTTATCTGGATTGCCTTTCTACGGCAAATCTATTGATGGCAGCACAGAAGCCGACACTGCCGATGAAGGTTGGGAAGAAACACTTGATAGGCATACCGCTGTTAAAGACCTGATGGTCGATGGGTTTGTTGAATCGATTTCACTGCCCATTGGTCAGATGAAGGTTCAACAGAGGATGTTGATGTATGCTTTGACGCGTATGCTGGTTCCACGATCGGGAAATCATGCAGTAGTCCAGAAGTTGGACATCATACTGCTGTGGGGCTTATCCAAAGAGTTAAGGATGAGCTGGTGTTGGATTGTGCTAAGGCACATGTTGGAAGCATCTCAAAGCAAGCTGATGCTGCCTTATCCACAGTTGATCACTAAAATTCTCAAACACTTCAAGGTCTCATTTGGAAATGAGGAATCTGCTAAAACGACATTGGTGTTTGGTGAATCGATTGTGAATCAAATGCAGTTGAAACGGTTACATGGTAAATGGATAAGACCTCAAGCAGCTGCTGACCCTGTCCAGCCCCAACCTCAACCTCAGTCTCAGCCTCCACCAGTCACGGAATCTGCTACTCCTGAGTTTGTGAACAGAATATTGGAATTCATTGAAGCTCAGATGGCACACAATGCCAAAGTGTTGGAATCTCAGTCCAGATTAGAAGCAAGTCTGAGGACTCTGCAAGACTCCTTGAACTCAGTGGTTCACGATGTGGATGCGATTCAAACACACCTCGGCATCAAAACTGTCATTTGAAGACGTCGCGGATATTGGTCGACAAGCTGCAGATGAACCTAACCCAACCCCCTAGTTAACCCTGAGACTCACGGTGAGGAGACACCTGCTGAGGTTAATACAGCGGTCTCAGCCTCTCCCTTAGATGATAGTGAGGACCAGCCTACACTAGGTGATTAGGACCCTTAGGTTTCATACTGTTTTGCTCTGACCTGTTATAATTATGTGATGTATGATGAATTTTTATAAATGTTATATCTTTTTGGCTTAATCATCTAAGTTGCTCATTAATTGCATTGATTGATTTTGCCTTTATACATATAAACTTCATTGTTTCTGATGCACTATGTTATATGTTTCAAACCCAATGCATATGTTCTTTAACATAGGGGGAGAAATTGTTTCTGCCTTTTTGACTTAACTGACAAAGGGGGAGAAATATTATAACTTGACAGTTGCATTGTTGAATTTTTGCATGTTGTTATTGCTTTGATACTTTATGATATAAGTTTGCTCTGATACGAAATAATAATTAATAATGTAGTTTATAATACACTTATGCTTGTTGTTTTGAAATGCTCAAGTTACAATTGTATGAATTGTCAATTATGCCAAAAAGGGGGAGATTGTTGGATTTTGATCCTTTGATTCCTAATTTTGACATAATTAATAATTCAACAATGCTCATACAATACATGATAAATCTAATATTTGAATTGAGCAAGATTTCAGGAACAACAATCAAATCCTACACACTTGGAATAGGTTGCTTGGAACACAAGAAATCAACAAAAGTTGATTTTTGACTAAAGCAAATCGATTGGGAAATCGATTTCATGACAAGGGTGTAAGGAAACACAACTGTTTGTGTTGGTATAATCGATTGGGCAATCGACTGACTAAATTAGAAATTGAAAATGCACAAGTCAGTAGCATCCCAGTTTTGAGGGTAATCGATTGACAAATCGATTATACAATTCACAAAGTAAAACTGATTGAAATAAATCGATTGGCAAATCGATTGGACAAGTCACAGTGGAACCCCAGTTTTAAGGGTAACCGATTGGCAAATCGATTACTTAAAAATCACTTGCAAAATAACTTTTCCTGTGACATACAAATCGATTGGACAATCTATGTTGTAATATTTCAATCAAGCTAAATTTGGTCGAAATCGATTGGGAAATCGATTGAACCAAATCCCAGGTAAGAACGTTTTCAGACAAATACATACAAATCGATTGGCACGTCGATTAGTATCAAAATAGCTGAGTCACTGACTTAAACACAATCGATTGGCAAATCGATTGACAAAACCTTTTGAAAACCCAGTGAACTCTGAGCATGTGACCAAATCGATTTTAAGTATTTGTTAATCGATTATGAAGACTTAACAAATCGATTACGAAATCGATTGATATGTGTTTCAGTTTGAACATAACATCTGCAATCGATTACGAAATCGATTCATATCAGTCTTAACATAATCACTGAGAAATGTTGTTTAAAGAATCGATTGGTAAATCGATTGGCTTATATAGTTTCAAGATTCAAGAAAAACAAGACACACGATAATCGATTGGCAAATCGATTAGACTGGTTTATCACTTTACGAAATCGATTGGTAAATCGATTGATTAATATGTTTTTCAGAAACTATATAAACTGTCTTCAATCATTCTTTCAAAAACAATGATATCAATCTGAAATATACTTTGAATATTCTTGATATACAATAACACTTGGTTAATACACTGAGATTACTTTTCAGATCAAAAAGAAAAAGAAGATTATCAACAATCAAAAGATAGCTGGAAAGGTGATCTTGAAAGACAAGGGTTCTCATAAACAAATCTTTGAATATCCAGAATTGTGAGAAGCCACATTGACCAAGATTGAAGACTACTTTTTGTTCTTCCTGTATTCTGTTTGTAATAATTCTTTTAAACAAAAACGAAAGCGAGAAAAGCCAGCTAGAAACTGGTGACTACTTTCTTGGGTGAAGAGTGTTCAACAAGAAAGAGTCGTACTTTGATTCTGTGTTAGATTGCTGAGTATCTACAAGGATCAGAGGGTGATCAATAGGAAAGAGATCATTAAGATAGATAGGTTTCGGGGAGGAAACTGGACAATCTGTAATTGATTCTTTCTATTGGAGAAGATAATCTGAAATCCGTTTGGATTTGCAGGACTGGATGTAGGTTGTCAAGTTGACAACTGAACCAGTATAAATTCTTGGTGCAATCTTCTCTAACCCTTAACTCCTTTGATTTACTATCTTGATATATCTGTATATGTGATTAAAATTAGATGCATGTTAAACATATTCTGTGATAAGTAATATTGTTTAATCTGATAATTTGACTTGTATGCATCTTGATTAATCTCATATCAATCTAATAAAACTTGCTAATCTTGTATGCCACAATTTAATTTCCGCTGTGTGTATGAAATTGATTTAATTTCATAAAGAACTGATACATTCTGATATATTCCGCTTATTACGAGGTCATACATACCAACATTAGTCCTACTTAAAGTGAGCTTCATGGTAGTGTTTACTAAAGAGTTTGATAATCATAAAGACAAACTCCATCATCACCATCACCATCACTGTCATCATCACCAACTTTCCCCAAGCTCTGCCCCTGTTCAACTTCCACCCTTAACCCCTATTCAATCTCTTCATTTGGGTAACTCTGTTGACAAACGATACCAACATTCATCAGCCCCAACCCCTACCAACGTTTCACACCATAACCAACATCATCACAATCACAATCACCATCACAAATCATCCTCATCCCTTGCCCCTACTAACTCGTTATCCACTAATTATGAACTGAGTAAGGATCGTAATCATCACAAACTCCACAAATTCATCACCATAAATCATCATCCCCAACCCATGCCCATGTCAACGCTCCTTCTTTAACCCCTATTCATCCTTCCTTTTCCCTTTGATACCAAAACCATCTTCTTGTCCACGAGTTATGAAGAGGGTAGGAATCATAAGCATCACATACACCACAAAGATGATCACCATCACTCCTTAGACCCAACCTCATCCCCTGCCAAGATTCACATTTTTTTCTCTCACTACGGATCCCTTGCTTATGTTATAGAGGATTGTTGCAAGAATTAAATTTAACTAAGAAGAATTTTTAACGATATAGCAATATATATAATTATTTTTAAATAAAAGTATGTTTATCGATTTATCAATATTTTTTCTTCTAATTCTCCCATTATGTTTTGTATTTCAAATCTATGAAATTTCTAGTTTATATGATCAAAGTACCTATGTTTGGTATCCAATATTCTTTAAATAGTTCATAAAATTAATGACCTTTATTTGCTTTGTTAAATTACTTTGTGCCCATCTTTCGAAAGAATTCCCTTGTACCCTCCATTTGTAACGGAGAATTTAATTTGCAAAAGCTTCAAGTGATAGCTAATACATCCCAAATAAGTTACCACCCCAAAGCCATCCACCTATAATATGCTAAACCTTAAAAATTCTTTCGTACCCTCCATTAAATGAAGCAAAAATCTTTTATTTAATCAAATAATTTATGTATGAAAAACTAATTGAAAAAAAAAAATTTAACTAACTGAAAATCTTATAAAGATAATAAATTAATTTATTGAGTTATATAAAATTTCCCTCTTCCCTAATTACTTAAAAATAGTTTTTATTAACATAATATTTCAAAAAGAATTCATTAATATTTTTCAACTTAATATGGAATTAATATAAGCATTAACTAAGAATATACTACTATGTTTATGGACAATATAAAAAAAAATAAGTGTTTATGTTATTTTTTTATAAGTTATTTCAGTTGTATATGTATCCAACACTTAAAACTTAGTATATTAGATTATGTTTCATTTTCTTGAAAAAATAATCAAATATATGATCTCTAGCTAAAACATGATTTTACTATGTTTTCAATAAATCATTCTATCTTTGGCTAAAAATCCGCAAACATTTTCTTCTCTATAAACTGAGTATGGGAACTTGTGTCAGGAAAGACCATATTGATGGCAAACAAAGCACTACCTTGAGCTTGACTTGGATATCTCTAAAAGCTTGATTTGATCTTTTGGTCCTCATATTCAATGAGATATACGTAGGTGGTTCTTCCTAAAGGCGTTGATTCTTGATAGAAATCGAATTAGTGTTTAATAATGGTGAAAAGATAATTTATATTGCGATAAGCTTTTTATGTTTTATGTTTTATGAAATTGACTATATGTTCCTAGATTATGTGAAAACAATGGTGTTGTTTTACTGTAAGTGGTTTGATCCATCTAGCATAGGAACTAAGATCAATTTGATATCCAACATTGTAAGACAAGTGTATTATGTTCCATATCCATCAACAATCAGAAGCAAACAAGGATGATGTGCTGAAATCAAAACAAGACCAACGAGTGGAATCGAAGAGGATGAAGTAGATCAAAATGAAGAAATTTTATATCAAATGATAAAATGGCAAATTTGAATCATGTGATTGGAGATGAGACTATTAGTCAACCTTGTCATGAGTCAAACTTGGAGAAAAATTTTGATATACAAGAAATAGAAGAATTAGATAATTAAGAAGTTGGTGACATAATTCAATCATCAAATGATGACGACGTTGATGACGAAGATGAAGACAATTAATTAATATGTTGTTGTTATTTCTCAAATTTTTAATGATATTTTATATTTTATCAATTTAAAATTATATGCTACTTCAAGTAGCAATTTATATGTTGTTGTTGTTGTGTTGATTGAGGAGAAGGATTTCTGTTACACATTCTCACAAACATTTGGGGGACCAAAAATATATTAACGGTGTAAGTCTTTTTGTACAGAAAATTTAACTTTTTGTAACAGAAATTTGATGGAAGGACTATTTTAAAATGAAACTATATTTGCAAGATGTAAACTAAACAAAAAAAAATTTGAGAACCAAAATCAAAAAATGTTATAATTGCAAAGACTAAAGAGATATTTTAAACCTAATTGAAAATATATTTTTATGATATTTTATATTTATCAATTTATTCACGCTAATCATTATCAAACACTTCAAATTTAATTAATTGATTTATCCATTATCAACTAACTTACATGTTATCCGCTATAAGTTTATCCACTATCAATTAAATTATCCGCTATTTTTACCATTCAATGTCTTAATGCCCAAAAAACGTTGCATACCGAAAAAGGAATAAAAACAAAAATGGACGAGTAACACTTACAACAACAAAAAACTGATCAATTTGTTCAAAAGTTTCAACTTCATCAAGCAAATTATGATCCAACTCCTTCAAAAAGATGTTGGCGCAAACTCTTCTTCAAACAAAAATGCAAAGTCAGATGGTCACAACTCTTTAAATTTATGTGAATCTCATAAAATGGGAACAAAAAGTCACCAATAATAGTAAAGAAATATAATCAACCTTTAAAAGCATAAGTTTTTCTTGCTGATATGATTCTTTACAATACAATTTTTTAAATGATTCTTTACAATACAATTGTTTATAATATCTCCAATAAATTCATTAGGATTATTTCCATCATCAATTAAACAAAGGGTCATGTTCACTCGTGTCTTTAGTGCACTTGTTAAGAAGTTAAAAAGAAAAACAAAAGACAAATATTGTATAAAAAAATCAAAAATTTAAAATTTTAAAAGAGTTGAATGCAAAACTTTCAAAATTAAATTTTCACTTTTAGTGTATTAACAAGTACTTAAGGCACTTGTCAGCATTTTCTTTAAACAAAATCCAACAACATGTCAACAATTAAATTCAAATTAAAAAAAAAAAGAAAAGAAAATAAAAACATATAAAACGGTGAAATACTCACTTTGCTTCAGTATAAAATAAAATAAAAAAGGGACCTGAAAGTTGCACTTTTCTGTCAATTTTACCATGTTATCAAGCTCCTCAACAAAATCATTGCTGAAATTTTTAATACATTACCAATTTTTGACATGTATATTAAGTAAAACAAAAAATTATGCATTAGTAAAGACATTTAAGTAAAGTTGTTGGATAAAGTCTAGTTTTTCTGAATAGAGATTCTTACATGTTTTGACTTTTGCATTGAATCGTTATTTTTCATCACAGTGATTCATATGGAGCTATTAATCGGATCCATAAACCTTTAATCACAATGTCACACAGCCACACTAGTTCAATTCTATAGAACAGATCATGTTCAAGGAAGGTCGTGATCATTCTTCTTCGCACTCATTATATAAACACTTTTGTTTCATGCTATAAATGTGGGACAAAAACTATCTACTACTCTTTCATTTTGATATATAAATAAACCACACTTATGACACTTGAAGACATTTCAGTTTTGTAACAAAACTATAATATAAGACGCAAGTCGGACGTGTGTAATTTGAAAAAAAATATTTTAATTTGAATTTTTTTTTTTCAAATTTATAGCTGATATTTATGATGTATCAATTTAACCAGAAAAAAATTTCAATATTTGTGAGTTGGCACTTTATAAAAAAAGGAAAAAATGAATGGAAAAAATTTGTAATAAATAAGAATGATTTTTACTCTAAAAAATATAGTTAAAACAAGATGGTGCATATACATTTATTTTTTAACATGCAATCATTACACAATAAAATCTCAAATTATTGCAGAAGTATGAAAAATGTTACAAATAATATGAAAGTTGACGTGTGTATCCCATTTGTCAAGGTTTAATCACAACTTGGGATTTGGTTTACAGAAATATACTAGTTGAAATTGATTCCTTGGAAGCTGTTAAGCACATTGAGGAGGCCGATATTGAGCGTGATACCTGTGGTAACTTGGTGACCGACATACTCTCCCTCATGCAAAGAAATTGGTCCTTAAATTTGATCTATTCTCTCAGGGAAGATAATGCTTGTGCAGACATTTTAGCGAAACTTAGAGCTGAGCAGCATGAGGTCTATATATTGCTTCCTTGCTTTATGCACCACAACAGCTTCAGCTGCCATTGATGGCTGATGCCATGCATCTTCAACTTCCTTGCATGCAGTTCCTTGTTTCTCATTTCATTTTTTCTTTTCTTCTTGCTTGACAAAAATAGTTCCAAGGATGGTAATTTTTTATTTGGATAAAACAAAGGTCCCTCATGAAGATCAATGACCACGGTAGACATAACAGAGAAGATTCAATTTGGTATTCTGCTGAAACAGAAATACAAAAAAATGTGACCATTATTTTCAAATAAATCAGTTCAAATATATAGTAAAAAAAATGTAATTTTTTTTATAAACAGACTTTTTTTCTTTCTTCTGCAAAAATTAAGTCTAACTAATTTGGTTGTTTTTAGTTTTGTTTTACTTTTACAATGATTGATGTATAATTGTTTATAAAATGTAATATTTAGATTCTCCTTTTAAATACTACAATAGTAGGTAACTTTAAAAAAAAAAATGTAGTGAGCATATATTTAATAGGTTGACTCACAAAATAGACACTAATTTCGTGTTAGTTTCCGCGAAGGCCAAAATGTTAGCTTATAGTGAATAAATTTGGAAGATTAAAATAGAGTTATTTTGATAATCATTGTTCTTTAGTGAGTTTATATCATTTTATCAAAAAAAATTATAGCTTCTTTTTATATGCTACTTCAAGTAGAAGTTTGTATGTTATGGTGTTTAATTTTTTTTCTTTCTCATTTTTACTTTTATTATCTTAATTCCAAAATATTTAATATTAATTAAAAATATATTTTTATGATATTTTATGCTTATCAATTAAAATTATATATACTACTTCAAGTAGCAAATTATATGTTTGTTGTTGTTGTTTTGTTGATTGAGGAGAAGGATTTTCTGTTACACATTCTCACAAACTTTTGGGGGACAAAAAATATATTAACGGTGTTAGTATATTTGTAATAGAAAATTTAACTTTTTGTAACAGAAATTTGATGGAATGACTATTTAAAAATGAAACTACATTTGCAAGATGTAAACCAAACAAAAAAAAATTACGAGAACCAAAATAAAAAATGTTATAATTACAACGACTAAAGAGATATTTAAATCTAATTGAAAATATATTTTTATGATATTTTTTTATTTATCAATTAATTCAACGCTAATCATTATCAAAAAACATCAAATTTAATTAATTGATTTATCCATTATCAACTAACTTATATGTTATCCGCTATAAGTTTATCCACTATCAATTAAATTATCCGCTATTTTTTACCATTCAATGTCTTAATGCCCAAAAACGTTGCATACCGAAAAGGAATAAAAACAAAATGGACCAGTTACACTTACAACAACAAAAGCTGATCAATTTGTTCATAAATTTCAACTTCGTCAAAGAAAATTATGATCCAACTCCTTCAAAAGATGTTGGCGCAAATTCTTCTTCAAACAAAAATGCAAAGTTGGGACGGTCACAACTCTTTAAATTTATGTGAATATCAGAAAATAGGAACAAAAGTCACCCACTTTATCTAATAATAGTAAAGAAATATAATCAACCTTAAAAAGCATAAATTTTTTCTTTGCTGATATGATTCTTTACAATACAATTGTTTATAATATCTCCAATAAATTCATTTGGATTCTTTCCATAATCAATTAAACAAAGGGTCATGTTTACCCGTGTCTTTAGTGCACTTGTTAAGGAGTTAAAAAGAAAAACAAAAGACAAATATTGTATTAAAAAAAAAATCAAAATTTAAAATTTTTAAGGAGTTGAATGCAAACTTTCAAAATTAAATTTTCACTTTTAGTGTATTAACAAGTACTTAGGGCACTTGTTAGCATTTCCCTTAAACAAAATCCAACATATAGCAACAATTAAATTCAAATTAAAAAAAAAGTAAATAAAACATATAAAATGGTGAAATACTCAATCCTGTTCTTAGATTTGCAGTTGCAGTTGCAGTTCTTAGATTTGCAACTGTCAAATCCTGTTCATTGTGCAAGAGATTACAACAACTATACAATAAAACCAAATAGTCCTAATAGAATATTTTATTTACTTTTTTTCTAATTCCAGAAAAAAATTACCACTAAGTTTCCATATCCGCTTGAAGATCCACCTTTTACCAAAGTCTTAGGTTGACTTTGATTGTGTCTGTTCTATGGGAAGTTTCAAATCAATGAGTAGTTCCCCAGAAAATTCAAGCTGTTCATTTTCAACAATTGCGGGTGTAGAGGAATTCTGATGAGGTAGTGAGGGGAGAGACTTCCAGAGTTAGCAGTGTCATCTAACAATTTATTCCTTAGATGGCAAACCATCAGAGTTGAACCGCCGGGTAAGCATAATGCTCTGCGAATATCAGCTTTTACAGGCAACCTGCGGGCTCTACCTTTGGTATCCACCTGTGCTATTGATGAAAAAACCCTACATTGTGGGGAGAAAATGTTGTAATGCCAAACTAAAGAAGCACCTTTTGATGAATTAAAACTATGCATCTAAATTTGTAATTTGGCAAACTATATTAATATCATTAAATATTTATCATACTATATTATTAATCTTGGCAAAAAATGTAAAGTTTTTCTTGCAAGGATATAACAAGAAATCAAACACAATGAAGTTCTTGCAAGGTTGATCACGAAATTTACAGTATAATCTTAGACTAAAAATGAATGAAAATCAGTCATATATAACAAACAACCAACTCAACTCTACATATTAGGAATGTACTGTATTGTCTTTAGTATTGCTTCGGTAGTGTGGCATTGGGCGAGCTGTCCTTAGCCCAATCCACAGTATCTTCCAAAGACTTTGTGTTAGAGTCAATTGCAGATTGTTAAAAACTATATATTCTGCTCTGACGCTAACTAACACTCTCACGAATGCTCTCTCAGTTTCTATACTTGTAATACTATGATCTTCTCAAAACTCCAGAGAAATTTTGTTTAAAAGTTACCTGTTTAAGCCAAAACCCTTCAGATTCTTTGTCGTCTCCCAAACAGAAAAATAGAGCGAATGCCAACATTTTGAAGTCTCTTTCGTAGCTCTAGAAACAATACATGACCATAGCCCTGCAGCATATTAACTAACAATTAACTAAGAAACCTTATTTGAAGGAGTAAGTTACAGTTATTTATTGCGAGCACTTAAAGATATATGCAAAAAGACAACAGATGACATGAGTAGGAAAATTCAGAAAAGACTTAAATTTCATATAGATGGCTGCAGCTCAAAGTAATTGAAATGCACATAAGAGTATAAGACTTCTTTAAGAAACATAATCTTGGAGTTGACGCGAAAAATTCAAATAAGTCACAAAACATTGGAGCACTTGGAAACAAGACAACCAAGTAAGTTTTCACTATACTCGCTTGCACTAACACTTTTTACTGAGAATACATATCATGAAGGTATCTAATTAACTTCATTATAAGCTAGAAAAACAAGCAAATTACAACTAGAAGTTAGAAATAAACAGTGTTGTTGAATACCAGCACTATAGTGTAGCGGAATTTGAACAAAATGCTATTGTTCTGCGATACGTTGTTTAGTACAAAATATTGTCAAATAGCGGCTATAGCACTGTCATAATGAATTTGAACAAATCGTTATTCTCCGCGATCAGCAATTGATAACACCGGAACTAAAGCAGAAGCTTTATATAAAATCTTGTAAACAAAATCAAAAGAAGGTTACACTGACTAACCATTGCACGTTATTTCTTGAAACTAACTCCAGGTGTGACATTTTCATAAAAAACTTAACAGAAAGGAAAAAAAAAAAAAAAGGAATATATAAGAATACAAGCAGACCTTGGTGTTGATAGATTGCATTGACAGCTGCAAGTGGGATCTCAGCATATTCTGTATCTGCAGGGATGATTTGATAAGTAATTGCAGCTATAACCTGTAAAATGATGAAAGTGAGTTAAAGCTGAGATGTTATTATACGCATTCTATTATATTTCTCTAATTTCCACTACTATGTATTTGATGTCTAGCTCAAATTAGACGATACTACAGAAATATTATTTTCTTTTATTTCTATGCCATATGGTCTTAGAATGAAAAAGGAGAGTATATGGAGAGATCAATCAGGACTATTATTGAGATTTG
>PGWS01016853.1:0-11178 GCA_002896235.1 Cicer reticulatum
GATTAGGACCTTAGCTTTCATTACTGTTTTGCTCTGACTGTTATATATGTGATGTTGATGATTTTTATAAATGTTATATCTTTTTTGGTTACTCATCTAAGTTGCTCATTAATTGCATTGATGATTTGCCTTTATACATATAAACTTCATTGTTTCTGATGCACTATGTTATATGTTTCAAACCCAATGCATATGTTCTTTAACATAGGGGGGAAATTGTTTCTACCTTTTTGACTTAACTGACAAGGGGGGAAATATTATAACTTGACAGTTGCATTGTGGAGTTTGTTTTGCATGTTGTTATTGCTTTGATACTTTATGATATAAGTTTGCTCTGATACGAAATAATAATTAATAATGTAGTTTATAATACACTTATGCTTGTTGTTTTGAAATTGCTCAAGTTACAATTGTATGAATTGTCAATTATGCCAAAAAGGGGGAGATTGTTGGATTTTGATCCTTTGATTCCTAATTTTTGACATAATTAATAATTCAACAATGTTCATACAATACATGATAAATCTAATATTTGAATTCAGCAAGATTTCCGAGAACAACAATCAAATTCTACAACTTGGAATATGTTGCTTGGAAAACACAAGAAATCAACAAAAGTTTGATTTTTGACTAAGCAAATCGATTGGAAAATCGATTTTCATGACAGGGTGTAGGAAAACACAACTGTTTGTGTGGTTAATCGGATTGGGCCAAATCGATACTAACTAATTAGAAATTGGAAAATACACAAAGTCAGTAGCATCCCAGTTTTCGAGGGTAATCGATTGACAAATCGATTATACAATTCACAAAAGTAAAAACTGATTGAAATAAAATCGATTGGCAAATCGATTGGATAAGTCACAGTGGAACCCAGTTTTTAAGGGTTAATCATTTGGCAAATCGATTACTTTAAATCACTTGCAAAATAACTTTTCCTGGGACATACAAATCGATTGGGACATCTATGTTTGTAATATTTCAATCTCAAGCTAAATTTGGTCGAAATCGATTGGGAAATCGATTGAACCAAATCCCAGGTAAGAACGTTTTCAGACAAATACATACAAATCGATTGGCACGTCGATTAGTATCAAAATAGCTGAGTCACTGACTTAAACACAATCGATTGGCAAATCGATTGACAAAACCTTTTGAAAACCCAGTGAACTCTGAGCATGTGACCAAATCGATTTTAAGTATTTGTTAATCGATTATGAAGACTTAACAAATCGATTACGAAATCGATTGATATGTGTTTCAGTTTGAACATAACATCTGCAATCGATTACGAAATCGATTCATATCAGTCTTAACATAATCACTGAGAAATGTTGTTTAAAGAATCGATTGGTAAATCGATTGGCTTATATAGTTTCAAGATTCAAGAAAAACAAGACACACGATAATCGATTGGCAAATCGATTAGACTGGTTTATCACTTTACGAAATCGATTGGTAAATCGATTGATTAATATGTTTTTCAGAAACTATATAAACTGTCTTCAATCATTCTTTCAAAAACAATGATATCAATCTGAAATATACTTTGAATATTCTTGATATACAATAACACTTGGTTAATACACTGAGATTACTTTTTCAGATCAAAAAGAAAAAGAAGATTATCAACAATCAAAAAGATAGCTGGAAAAGTGATCTTGAAAGACAAGGGTTCTCATAAACAAATCTTTGAATATCCAGAATTGTGAGAAGCCACATTGACCAAGATTGAAGACTACTTTTTGTTCTTCCTGTATTCTGTTTGTAATAATTCTTTTAAACAAAAACGAAAGCGAGAAAAGCCAGCTAGAAACTGGTGACTACTTTCTTGGGTGAAGAGTGTTCAACAAGAAAGAGTCGTACTTTGATTCTGTGTTAGATTGCTGAGTATCTACAAGGATCAGAGGGTGATCAATAGGAAAGAGATCATTAAGATAGATAGGTTTCGGGGAGGAAACTGGACAATCTGTAATTTGATTCTTTCTATTGGAGAATAATCTGAAATCCGTCTGGATTTGCATAGACTGAGAATGTTAGTTGTCAAGTTTGAACAATGAACCAGTATAAATAATCTGGTGCAATACTTCTCTAACCCTTTAACACCATTCATGCATTTACTAACTTGATATTATCTGTATATGTTGATTAAATTAGATGCATGTTAAAATTTATGTCTTGTGATAGTAATATTGTTTAATCTGATAATTTGACTTGTATTGACATCTGATTAAATCTCATATCAATCTAATATAAAACTTGCTAATCTTGTATGCCACAATTTAATTTCCGCCTGTGTGTATTGAAATGATGATTAATTCATAAAGAACTGATACATTCTGATATTTTCCGCTTATTACGAGGTCATACATACCAACATTTAGTCCTACTTAAAGTGAGCTTCATGGTGTGTTTACTTAAGAGTTGATAATCATAAAGACAAACTCATCACACCATCACCATCACTGGTCATCAATCACCAACTTTCCCCAAGCTCTGCCCCTGTTCAACTTCCACCCTTAACCCCTATTCAATCTCTTCATTTGGGTAACTCTGTTGACAAACGATACCAACATTCATCAGCCCCAACCCCTACCAACGTTTCACACCATAACCAACATCATCACAATCACAATCACCATCACAAATCATCCTCATCCCTTGCCCCTACTAACTCGTTATCCACTAATTATGAACTGAGTAAGGATCGTAATCATCACAAACTCCACAAAATTCATCACCATAAATCATCATCCCCAACCCATGCCCATGTCAACGCTCCTTCTTTAACCCCTATTCATCCTTCCTTTTCCCTTTGATACCAAAACCATCTTCTTGTCCACGAGTTATGAAGAGGGTAGGAATCATAAGCATCACATACACCACAAAGATGATCACCATCACTCCTTAGACCCAACCTCATCCCCTGCCAAGATTCACATTTTTTTCTCTCACTACGGATCCCTTGCTTATGTTATAGAGGATTGTTGCAAGAATTAAATTTAACTAAGAAGAATTTTTAACGATATAGCAATATATATAATTATTTTTAAATAAAAGTATGTTTATCGATTTATCAATATTTTTTCTTCTAATTCTCCCATTATGTTTTGTATTTCAAATCTATGAAATTTCTAGTTTATATGATCAAAGTACCTATGTTTGGTATCCAATATTCTTTAAGTAGTTCATAAAATTAATGACCTTTATTTGCTTTGTTAAATTACTTTGTGCCCATCTTTCGAAAGAATTCCCTTGTACCCTCCATTTGTAACGGAGAATTTAATTTGCAAAAGCTTCAAGTGATAGCTAATACATCCCAAATAAGTTACCACCCCAAAGCCATCACCTATAATATGCTAAACCTTAAAAAATTCTTTCGTACCCTCCATTAAATGAAGCAAAAATCTTTTATTTTAATCAAATAATTTATGTATGAAAAACTAATTGAAAAAAAAAATTTAACTAACTGAAAATCTTATAAAGATAATAAATTAATTTATTGAGTTATATAAAATTTCCCTCTTCCCTAATTACTTAAAAATAGTTTTTATTAACATAATATTTCAAAAAGAATTCATTAATATTTTTCAACTTAATATGGAATTAATATAAGCATTAACTAAGAATATACTACTATGTTTATGGACAATATAAAAAAAAATAAGTGTTTATGTTATTTTTTTATAAGTTATTTCAGTTGTATATGTATCCAACACTTAAAACTTAGTATATTAGATTATGTTTCATTTTCTTGAAAAAATAATCAAATATATGATCTCTAGCTAAAACATGATTTTACTATGTTTTCAATAAATCATTCTATCTTTGGCTAAAAATCCGCAAACATTTTCTTCTCTATAAACTGAGTATGGGAACTTGTGTCAGGAAAGACCATATTGATGGCAAACAAAGCACTACCTTGAGCTTGACTTGGATATCTCTAAAAGCTTGATTTGATCTTTTGGTCCTCATATTCAATGAGATATACGTAGGTGGTTCTTCCTAAAGGCGTTGATTCTTGATAGAAATCGAATTAGTGTTTAATAATGGTGAAAAGATAATTTATATTGCGATAAGCTTTTTATGTTTTATGTTTTATGAAATTGACTATATGTTCCTAGATTATGTGAAAACAATGGTGTTGTTTTACTGTAAGTGGTTTGATCCATCTAGCATAGGAACTAAGATCAATTTGATATCCAACATTGTAAGACAAGTGTATTATGTTCCATATCCATCAACAATCAGAAGCAAACAAGGATGATGTGCTGAAATCAAAACAAGACCAACGAGTGGAATCGAAGAGGATGAAGTAGATCAAAATGAAGAAATTTTATATCAAATGATAAAATGGCAAATTTGAATCATGTGATTGGAGATGAGACTATTAGTCAACCTTGTCATGAGTCAAACGTTGGAGAAAAATTTTGATATACAAGAAATAGAAGAATTAGATAATTAAGAAGTTGGTGACATAATTCAATCATCAAATGATGACGACGTTGATGACGAAGATGAAGACAATTAATTAATATGTTGTTGTTATTTCTCAATATTTTTAATGATATTTTATATTTTTATCAATTAAAAATTATATGCTACTTCAAGTAGCAATTTATATGTTGTTGTTGTTGTGTTGATTGAGGAGAAGGATTTATGTTACACATTCTCACAAACATTTGGGGGACCAAAAATATATTAACGGTGTAAGTCTTTTTGTAACAGAAAATTTAACTTTTTGTAACAGAAATTTGATGGAAGGACTATTTTAAAATGAAACTATATTTGCAAGATGTAAACTAAACAAAAAAAAATTTGAGAACCAAAATCAAAAAATGTTATAATTGCAAAGACTAAAGAGATATTTAAACCTAATTGAAAATATATTTTTATGATATTTTATATTTATCAATTTATTCACGCTAATCATTATCAAACACTTCAAATTTAATTAATTGATTTATCCATTATCAACTAACTTACATGTTATCCGCTATAAGTTTATCCACTATCAATTAAATTATCCGCTATTTTTTACCATTCAATGTCTTAATGCCCAAAAACGTTGCATACCGAAAAAGGAATAAAAACAAAAATGGACGAGTAACACTTACAACAACAAAAACTGATCAATTTGTTCAAAAGTTTCAACTTCATCAAGCAAATTATGATCCAACTCCTTCAAAAGATGTTGGCGCAAACTCTTCTTCAAACAAAAATGCAAAGTCGGATGGTCACAACTCTTTAAATTTATGTGAATCTCATAAAATGGGAACAAAAAGTCACCAATAATAGTAAAGAAATATAATCAACCTTTAAAAGCATAAGTTTTTCTTTGCTGATATGATTCTTTACAATACAATTTTTTAAATGATTCTTTACAATACAATTGTTTATAATATCTCCAATAAATTCATTAGGATTATTTCCATCATCAATTAAACAAAGGGTCATGTTCACTCGTGTCTTTAGTGCACTTGTTAAGAAGTTAAAAAGAAAAACAAAAGACAAATATTGTATGAAAAAAAAATCAAAATTTAAAATTTTAAAGAGTTGAATGCAAAACTTTCAAAATTAAATTTTCACTTTTAGTGTATTAACAAGTACTTAAGGCACTTGTCAGCATTTTCTTAAAACAAAATCCAACAACATGTCAACAATTAAATTCAAATTAAAAAAAAAAGAAAATAAAAACATATAAAACGGTGAAATACTCACTTTGCTTCAGTATAAAATAAAATAAAAAGGGACCTGAAAGTTGCACTTTTCTGTCAATTTTACCATGTTATCAAGCTCCTCAACAAAATCATTGCTGAAATTTTTAATACATTACCAATTTTTGACATGTATATTAAGTAAAACAAAAAATTATGCATTAGTAAAGACATTTAAGTAAAGTTGTTGGATAAAGTCTAGTTTTTCTGAATAGAGATTCTTACATGTTTTGACTTTTGCATTGAATCGTTATTTTTCATCACAGTGATTCATATGGAGCTATTAATCGGATCCATAAACCTTTAATCACAATGTCACACAGCCACACTAGTTCAATTCTATAGAACAGATCATGTTCAAGGAAGGTCGTGATCATTCTTCTTCGCACTCATTATATAAACACTTTTGTTTCATGCTATAAATGTGGGACAAAAACTATCTACTACTCTTTCATTTTGATATATAAATAAACCACACTTATGACACTTGAAGACATTTCAGTTTTGTAACAAAACTATAATATAAGACGCAAGTCGGACGTGTGTAATTTGAAAAAAAATATTTTAATTTGAATTTTTTTTTTCAAATTTATAGCTGATATTTATGATGTATCAATTTAACCAGAAAAAAATTTCAATATTTGTGAGTTGGCATTATAAAAAAGGAAAAAATGAAATGGAAAAATTTGTAATAAAATAAGAATGATTTTTACTCTAAAAAATATAGTTAAAACAAGATGGTGCATATACATTTATTTTAACATGCAATCATTAACAACAATAATCTCAAATTATTGCATATGAAGTTATTTTGAAATGTTACCATAATATGAAAGTTGACAGTGTATCCCATTTGTCAGGTTGTAATCACACTTGGATTTATGGTTTACCAGAAATATACTATTGAATTTGATTCCTTGGAAGCTGTTAAGCACATTGAGGAGGCCGATATTGAGCGTCGATACTGTGGTAACTTGGTGACCGAATACTCTCCCTCAGCAAAGAAATTGGTCCTTAATTTGATCTATTCTCTCGGAAGATATGCTTGTGCAGACATTTTAAGCGAAACTTAGGCTGAGCAGGCATGAGGTCTATATATTGCTTCCTTGCTTATGCACACACAGCTTCAGCTGCATTGATGGCTGAGCCGAGCATTTCACTTTCCTTGCAGCAGTTCCTTGTTTCTCATTTTCATTTTTTCTTTTCTTCTGCTTGACAAAAATAGTTCCCAAGGAATGGTAATTTTTTTATTTGGATAAAACAAAGTCCCTCATGAAAAGATCAATGACCCACGGTTAGACATTACAGAGAAGATTCAATTTGGTATTCTGCTGAACAGAAATACATAAAAATGGTGACCATATTTTCAATAAATCAGTTCAAAATATATAGTAAAAAAATGTAATTTTTTTATAAACAGACCTTTTTCTTTCTTCTGCAAAAATTAAGTCTAACTAATTGGTTGTTTTAGTTTTGTTTTACTTTTACAATGATTGATGTATAATTGTTTATAAAATGGTATATGTTAGATTCTCCTTTAAATACTATCAATAGTAGGTAACTTTAAAAAAAAAATGTAGTGAGCATATATTTTAATAGGTTGACTCACAAAATAGACACTAATGTTCGTGGTTAGCTTTCGCGAAGGCCCAAAATGTTAGCTATAGTGAATAAATTTGGAAGTTAAATAGGAGTTATTTTGATATCATTGTCTCTTTAGTGAGTTTATATCATTTATCAAAAAAAATTATAGCTTCTATTTTATAATTGCTACTAATCAAGTAGAAGTTTGTATGTTATGGTGTTTAATTTTTTTTCTTTCTCATTTTTACTTTTATTATCTTAATTCCAAAATATTTAATATTAATTAAAAATATATTTTTATGATATTTTATGCTTATCAATTAAAAATTATATACTACTTCAAGTAGCAAATTATATGTTGTTGTTGTTGTTTTGTTGATTGAGGAGAAGGATTTCTGTTACACATTCTCACAAACTTTTGGGGGACAAAAAATATATTAACGGTGTTAGTATATTTGTAATAGAAAATTTAACTTTTTGTAACAGAAATTTGATGGAATGACTATTTAAAAATGAAACTACATTTGCAAGATGTAAACCAAACAAAAAAAAATTACGAGAACCAAAATAAAAAATGTTATAATTACAACGACTAAAGAGATATTTAAATCTAATTGAAAATATATTTTTATGATATTTTTTATTTATCAATTAATTCAACGCTAATCATTATCAAAAACATCAAATTTAATTAATTGATTTATCCATTATCAACTAACTTATATGTTATCCGCTATAAGTTTATCCACTATCAATTAAATTATCCGCTATTTTTTACCATTCAATGTCTTAATGCCCAAAAACGTTGCATACCGAAAAAGGAATAAAAACAAAAATGGACCAGTTACACTTACAACAACAAAAGCTGATCAATTTGTTCATAAATTTCAACTTCGTCAAAGAAATTATGATCCAACTCCTTCAAAAGATGTTGGCGCAAATTCTTCTTCAAACAAAAATGCAAAGTTGGACGGTCACAACTCTTTAAATTTATGTGAATATCAGAAAATAGGAACAAAAAGTCACCCACTTATCTAATAATAGTAAAGAAATATAATCAACCTTTAAAAGCATAAATTTTTTCTTTGCTGATATGATTCTTTACAATACAATTGTTTATAATATCTCCAATAAATTCATTTGGATTCTTTCCATAATCAATTAAACAAAGGGTCATGTTTACCCGTGTCTTTAGTGCACTTGTTAAGGAGTTTAAAAAGAAAAACAAAGACAAATATTGTATAAAAAAAAAAATCAAATTTTAAAATTTTTTAAGGAGTTGAATGCAAAACTTTCAAAATTAAATTTTCACTTCTTTTAGTGTATTAACAATATCTAGGGCACTTGTAGCATTTCTTAAACAAATCAATCAATATAGCAACAATTAAAATCAAAATTAAAAAAAAAGTAAATAATAAACATATAAAATGGTGAAATACTCAATCCTGTTCTTAGATTTGCAGTTGCAGTTGCAGTTCTTAGATTTGCAACTGTCAAATCCTGTTCATTGTGCAAGAGATTACAACAACTATACAATAAAACCAAATAGTCTAATAGAATATTTTATTTTACTTTTCTTTCTAATTCCAGAAAAAAAATACCACTAAGTTTTCCATATCCGCTTGAAGATCCACCTTTTACCCAAGTCTTAGGTTGACTTTGATTTGTGTCTGTTCTATGGGAAGGTTTCAAATCAATGAAGTAGTTCCCCAGAAAATTCAAAGCTGTTCATCATTTTCAACAATTGCGAGTGTAGAGGAATTCTGATGAGGTAGTGAGGGGAGAGACTTCCCAAGAGTTAGCAGTGTCATCTAACAATTTATTCCTTAGATGGCAAACCATCAGAGTTTGAACCGCCGGGTAAGCATAATGCTCTGCGAATATCAGCTTTTACAGGCAAACCTGCGGGCTCTAACTTTGGTATCCACCCTGTGCTAATTGATGAAAAAACCTTACATTTGTGGGGAGAAAATGTTGTAATGCCAGAACTAAAGAAGCACCTTTTGATGATTACAACTATAGCATCTAAATTTGTTAAATCGGCAAACTATATTAAGATCATTAATAGATTTATCATTACTATATTTATTAATCTTTGGCAAAAATGTAAAGTTTTTCCTCTGCAAGGATATAACAAGAAATCAAACAAATGAAGTCTTATCGCAAGGTTGATCACGAGAAATTTACAGTATAATCTTAGACTAAAAAAATGAATGAAAATCAGTCATATTATAACAAACAACCAACTCAACTCTACATATTAAGAATGACTGTATTGTCTTTTAGTATTGCTTCGGTAGTGTGGCATTGGGCGAGCTGTCCTTAGCCCAATCCACGTATCTTCCAAAGACTTTGTGTTCAGAAGTCAATTGTCAGATTGTATTAAAAACTATATATATATTCTGCTCTGACGAGCTACTAACATCTCTCACAATGCTCTCTCAGTTTCTATACTTGTAATACTATGATCTTTCTCAAAACTCCAGAGAAATTTTATTTAAAGTTACCTGTTTAAGCCAAAACCTTCAGATTCTTTGTCGTCTCCCAAACAGAAAATAGAGCGAATGCCAACATTTTTGGAAGTCTCTTTCGTAGCTCAGACACAATACAGACAATGCCCTTGCAGCATAATTAACTAAACAATTAACTAAGAAACCTTTATTGAAGGAGTAAGTCTACAGTTATTTAATTGCGAGCACTTAAAGATAATATGCAAAGAACGACAACAAATGACATGAGTAGGAAAATTCAGAAAAGACTTAAAATTTCATATAGATGGCTGCAGCTCAAAGTAATTGAAATGCACATAAGAGTATAAGACTTCTTTAAGAAACATAATCTTGGAGTTGACGCGAAAAATTCAAATAAGTCACAAAACATTGGAGCACTTGGAAACAAGACAACCAAGTAAGTTTTCACTATACTCGCTTGCACTAACACTTTTTACTGAGAATACATATCATGAAGGTATCTAATTAACTTCATTATAAGCTAGAAAAACAAGCAAATTACAACTAGAAGTTAGAAATAAACAGTGTTGTTGAATACCAGCACTATAGTGTAGCGGAATTTGAACAAAATGCTATTGTTCTGCGATACGTTGTTTAGTACAAAATATTGTCAAATAGCGGCTATAGCACTGTCATAATGGAATTTGAACAAATCGTTATTCTCCGCGATCAGCAATTGATAACACCGGAACTAAAGCAGAAGCTTTATATAAAATCTTGTAAACAAAATCAAAAGAAGGTTACACTGACTAACCATTGCACGTTTATTTCTTGAAACTAACTCCAGGTGTGACATTTTCATAAAAAATTTAACAAGGAAAGGAAAAAAAAAAAAAGGAATATATAAGAAGTACAAGCAGGACCTTGTGTTGATAGATTGCATTGACAGCTCAAGTGGGAATTCAGCACTATTCTGTAATCTGCAGGGATGATTTGATAAAGTAATTGCAGCTAACCTGTAAAATGATGAAAGTGAGTTAAAAGTAGATGTTATTATACGCATTTCTATTATATTTCTTCTAATTTCCATACTATGCTATTTGATGTCTAGCTCAAATTAGACGATTACTACAGGAAATTTATTATTTTCTTTTATTTCTATGCCATTATGGTGTTTTAGAATGGAAAAGGAGAGTATATGGAGAGGATCAATCAGGATATTAATTGAGATTTTGAGACAATGTCAACCCCACTTGTACAACCAAACAGTACATCCATGCTGGACTAATGTAAATTACTGCTTATAATTTGATACGCGATCACAAAGACTCAAAGAATCTTGGGGCTAAAAATGTACAGGCTTTTCTGTTAAGGAAATAAGAGACGGCTCTGCTTAATTTGGATTAGTACTTGGCTGATTTTTAGTA
>PGWS01016857.1:0-10017 GCA_002896235.1 Cicer reticulatum
CCGTGTATATTTTCAAGTGTCAAAATGTTTAAAATATTTTTATATTTTCACATATTTCAAATTCCAACATTTATTATTATAAAACAAAATTTGAAACAATAGAACACTCAATAATGAAACTGGATTAGTATAAAGTGTGTAACGTACAGCATCGAATGACAATATTGGAAAATGTACATTCGTTACATTAAAAGCAAAACAATTGAGGCATAACAAACGCTAGTCATTCTCGTAATTTAGGAATCCTAATAATCAGCTTCCAAGAATAATAATTGCCCCAATCTGAAGCACTTATCCCTAACTTTTGCATGGACTGCTCTTTCGAGTTTTCAATCCATCGGGATGCTCTAGTTTTTGCCTAGGTCGCCTTTTCAGGTTTTCAACCTAGCGAGCTCATCACCCTTTTTTAAGCATAATATTTTTTGACTGCATCTGAATTTACTGGAAGTGGAAGGTCATCTCCATCCATTTCTGCGAGTATTAGAGCTCCTCCAGAAAAAGCTTTTTTCACAACATATGGTCCTTCATAATTCGGAGTCCACTTTCCACGAAAATCTTTTTTTATGGGCAATATTTTCTTTAACACCAAGTCCCCTTCTTGAAACTCTCGAGGACGGACTTTTTTCTCGTATGCCTTTTTAAGTCTTTTTTGATATAGCTGGCCGTGACATAGAGCTATCATTCTTTTTTCTTCTATGAGATTTAATTGGTCAAATCGTGATTGAACCCATTCCGCCTCTTCCAGTTTTGTTTCCATCAAGACTCTGATTGAGGGAAGTTCAACTTCAATGGGAAGTACCGCTTCCATTCCATACACCAATGAGAAAGGAGTTGCCTCTGTTGAGGTACGAACAGAGGTTCTATAGCCATGTAATGCAAAGGGAAGCATTTCATGCCAATCCTTATATGTCTCCACCATCTTTTGTATGATCTTGTTGATATTCTTATTTGCTACTTCTACGGCTCCATTCATTTTCGGACGATATGGCGAAGAATTATGGTGCTGAATTTTGAAACTATCACACAACTCTTTCATATTTTTGTTAGTCAAATTAGTCCCGTTATCAGTGATTATCTGTTTGGTAAGCATATCGACAAATCAATTCTCTTTTGATGAATTTGGACAACCACCACTTCTTCGTCAATTGGCATAAGAGGCGGCTTCAACGATTTTGTGAAGTAATCAATAGCCTACAAGATAAACCGATGACCATTAGAAGCTTTGGCTCATGAGCCAATAACATCTATCCCACACATTGAAAAACGGCCATGGTGATGTTAAAACATTCAAAGAGGTGGGGGTACATGTACTCTATCAGCATATAATTGACATTATGTACATTTCTTTACGTGACTAACAACAGTCGGTATAGCATGGTCATACCAATAATAAACCAGCCCTCACGATCTTTTTGTTGCAATTGCGTGTCATTTTCATGAGTTCCAAAGAACCTTCATAACCTTTGAATAATTTTCTCTGCTTCAGCTGATCCACACCACTCTGTAGAGAACCATATCATGATTTTCATTGTAAACACACATCACATTTAAGAAGAAGTTCATTGAGAGTCTCCTCAAAACCCTCTTGTCATTCTCTGAAATACCTGATGGATATTCCCTATTTCTTAACATAAGGATTTGATATCACAAAGCCATGTTTGCTATCAAGCTATTCTTCTATCATAAGCAATATGCTGGCTTATCCTTTTGTCGTGAATTTTTATGACCGACACATTCTGACCGCGCTTATTTTGAACTTGATGATAATGTGACCAAGGCATCAGCCAGTTGGTTTTCTTCTCGAGAATAAGGTGAAAAGTGATAATGCTCGAAGTTTTTCTAACATTTCTTGATATGTGTATGATACGAGAACCAATTTGGAATCTCGAGTTTCCCACTTCCTTTTGTTTGACGGATAACTAAAGATGAGTTCCCCATATACTTTAAAGAACTTTTATCTTGACTCAAGGCTGCTTTAATCCCATACACGTTGCTTCATTTCTGCAATAATGTTTTGCGCAATCCAAACACACATCTAGCCGTAAATGAGAGTGACTGGTTCTCCAGAAGAAATCAAAATTGCCCCAATTCCATGACCTACGCATTAGGAGCACCATCAAACAACAGCATCATTTCTTCTTTATCAGTGATTCATTCTCTTTCAAAATAAGTCATGATGCCTTCATCGGGGAATTCACACTGCATTGATTGATAATCTTCTACAGGTTGTTGGGCCAAATACTCTGTTAGGGTACTTCCTTTTAAGCTTTTTGTGTAACGTATACCAAATCGGTATTCTGATAACAATCATCTGCCACACGGTGCAATTCTTCCAGTAAAGACCACTGGTTCTTAAGATAACTTACATTGGGCCATTTTAGACATCCAACCAAGTGTATGACATAACATGTATTGCCTTAAACCGACGAGCAGTTACCCACATTTAATGAGCAACATGTTCGATTCAAGTAGTGTGATACCTCTTTCACAGCTGTGGAAACTTTGTCTCTCAAATAATAAATAACATGTTCTTTCTTACCAGATTCATCATGCTGCCTCAATACACAACCCATTGAATCGTCAAGTACTGTCAGATACATAATAAGAGTTTTCCCAGAACATGAGGCACTAAGATTGGAGGTTTTGACAAGTACTGTTTAATCTTTTCGAAAGCTTTTTGACAATTATCATTCCATTCAACCTTTTGGTCTTTGCGCAACAACTTGAAAATTGGCTCGCATGTAGCGGTGAGATGCGATATGAACCTAGCAATGTAATTCAATCTGCCCAAAAAGCCACAAACTTCTTTTTCTGTGTGTGGAGCCGGCATTTCTTGTATTGCTCTTACTTTATCTGGGTCCACCTCTATCCCTTTTTGACTAACGATAAACCCAAGTAACTTGCCTGATCTTACACCAAATGTGCATTTAGTAGGGTTTAAACGGAGTCTGAACTTCCTTAGTCGCTCAAATAACTTTTGAAGGTTAACAACATGGTCTTCTTCGGTTCGAGATTTTGCGATCATATCATCCACGTAAACCTCTATTACTTTATGCATCATGTCATGAAACAAGGTTACCATTGCTCTTTGATAGGTTGCCCCAACATTCTTCTATCCAAATGGCATCACTTTATAGCAGTAAGTTCCCCATTGTGTGATGAATGTAGTTTTCTCCATATCTTCGGGAGCCATCTTGATTTGATTGTACCCTGAGAAACCATCCATGAAGGAGAAAAGAGAGTATTGAGCAGTGCTATCCACTAGGACATCAATATGAGGTAAAGGAAAATCATCTTTAGGACTAGCTTTATTTAAATCCCGATAATCAACGCACATTCGAACCTTTCCATCTTTCTTTGGAACTGGTACAATATTAGCCACCCATTGAGGATATTTTGCTACTGCTAAGAAACCAGCATCAAATTGTTTTTTGACTTCTTCTCTAATTTTAAGTGACATATCAGGCCTCATCCTCCTCAATTTTTGTTTAATTGGAGCACATTCAGGCTTTGAGTGGTAGCTTGTGTTCAACTATTAGTATCTATCCCAGCATATCCTGGATATGACCATGCAGAAGCATTCCACATAACTCAATTAAAGTTTAACAACTTAATCTCGCTCACTATTCTTTCATAGACATACCAATTTTTAATCTTCTTTTTTATCACGCTCTAAGTCCCTAAATTGCATCATCCTAAACAGTTCTTGATAGGTGATTAATATCTTAGCATTCCTGTTCATATAAGCTTTCTAATTCGGGAGGTAACTCACATCGTCGTCACAATCCTTATCAGCATGATTATTATCAGACGTCTTCAAAATTACAAGAAATGTTCTACATCTTCTATTTTCAACATATTTTCATTTCGACTCTGCATTGTTTAAATGAAGAAGAAAAAAGAAAAAGAATAATATGAATACACGTATGCTCAAATAAAGAAAAAGAAAAAAGAGAAACATCTAAAACCAGTTTGCTGAGAATTCAACCAATCGCATTTAATGATAATAAGTACGGAATTGAATACATATGCCCTAACTAGTTATCCTTATAGCCTTGGGCAGAGCAAAAGGAGTTAAAAATACATAATTACTTTGAACACGAATTAACAAACACGGGAAACTCGATGATCTTCCAATTGTTGAGATTGGTGTTTGGAGGACAAGGGTACACTAGCTTGAGGGTATCATCATCAACACGATCCTCTTCTACAACAGCCACTTGATCAGCATATATTATTCCAGCACTTTGAAAGGTTTGACGAATGTCACAAATAGGGATCTTTTGTGAATCTGGTACCCGGTTTTCCCAACGAGCTAGCTTGCTTTCTCGTTTTTCCTTTACAGCGTTCTCTTGATCAACTTTGGTAGGTATATATCCCAACTCGTACTTATCCTTCTTTTCTGGTATTTCTATCAATTTCCCGGATTTAACAAAAACTCCTTCTTCCAACATGAATTTTGTAGACTTCAATGAAGTGGTAGATAATTTTGGTTCTTTTAAACGAAATCCTTCACTGCCATGAAGACAGCATTGCGATTTCTAATGCTTGGAAGGAAGTCTCAATGGCTTCCTCTGTGTCTTCAATGGAGCCTTAGAAGATAACATGACTCACTATCATATCTTCTTCCCCAGATATTATCACCAGTTATTGTTCACTATAAACTTTGCTTTTGATGGAGAGTTGGATGTGCACTGCCTCCAGCAACGTGAATCCACGGTCTCCCTAAAAAGACACTGTACCCGGCTATATCTATCACTTGAAAAGTATTCCAAAGTTAATCTTCCGATTTGAATCGGCAGGTCAATCTTACCAAATAACTTGTCTTCAACCCGTCAATGCTTTCACACCATAGCACTCGGCTTCAAACAAGCCCCAATCAACAAATAGTTTTGATAGTGTTGATTTTGCATGACATTTACACATGAACCTTTATCAATCTTAGCACTCGCCAAGAATATGATCAATGACATTTCACAGAGATGTGTAGTCGCTATTATTATGCTCCACACCCTTCAGCTGGTAATTCAACATTCACTAAAAATCAACCGTTACAGGCGGTGATATTACACATAACTCCATCAAACTGGTCAACGGTATAATTCATGAGTAAATGGCCTCGTTTAAAACTTTCATCATCCCTTCTATGTGTCAGAGTTATAACAGAAGAAAGAAAGATCTTGAAAAGGTTGATTTAGTTGATCTACCACTTATACTGTTGCTGATAAACTTAAAAATTCATTAGCTTCTTCTTCAAGTATTGTCTTTTTGCAAGTTTCTGATCCTTTTATGGAATGATACACAACATCCTTCCTTTTTCTCCACGACCTCCTTTTTCCTAAGTTCTTCAGGAGTGTATACTCGACCACTTAGGGTCATCCGCAATCCCTAAATATTGGTGATATCAGTACCATGAGTGCTTTAAAGATATCACATGATGGATGATTTACTAAATGGGATTGATTCATAACTCCATGGAATGTTTTGTTATTTTCATAAGGAAAAGAGGTTGGTACTTGAACAATATTGCCATTTTCCCACTATGAATTGGCTTAGGATTCTCTTTTCTATAGAGGATTTCCAATGGTCTTGGAAAATATCTATTTTTTTTCCATGCATTGGCTCTAATGGTCGATACAATAATCATCTTTTGTGTACTGGTCCATCTCTTCTTCAATGAGATTGACAGCGGTAATCTTCGTGACCCGGCAAAGATTATTTCCCCACACTGGGACCATCTTCCTTGAAGGTAACCAATTTTGCATTGATCTCAAATTCTTGCACTTTAGTTTTAAGTCTTGACAATCTTCGACGGAATGCCCCACGGCTCCAGCATGTATTCACATTTGGCGCTTTGGAATATAC
Organism: Cicer reticulatum; assembly: GCA_002896235.1. Lineage (NCBI taxonomy): Eukaryota > Viridiplantae > Streptophyta > Magnoliopsida > Fabales > Fabaceae > Cicer > Cicer reticulatum. Next base: position 5,866 of record PGWS01016857.1, read on the forward strand.
CATTTCAGAAATGGTGGTTCTAGAGGTTTTCATTGGCCTCGGACTACCATTGAATTTTGGAGTAAGTGAGGCAACACACTGACTGTACGTGACAGGAATTGGGTCAAAACGGGTTGTCCTTTTTTTGATTGACAGCAGGTCTGTAGTGATTTGAGAATTCATTTGGTTCCATTGACTTTGTTGGGAAAATGCGGTAGGTGGTGGTTGATAAAAATGTGGTCTTGGAGGGTGATTATTGAGGGTATGAAGCTTGTGTGGTTGCGGCCACATATGGATAAGGAAGGTAAGGAGTTGTGTGATATTGGGGGCTGGAAGTTTGGGTGGTCGATAAGAATTGATAGGTGGAAAACTAGGAGACTCTCTGGGTTTTTACCATTACAGCATTAGCGTCCACTTCTTTCTTTTTTGTGTGAATGTTCGTTTGGGGTCTTTTTATGCCAGTTGCTGCGCATACGATCTTGCACTCCTCATCCCACTTTCTATCCTTTCTCACTATCATGACAAGGTCAGAAAGTTTGATGACATGCTCCCAATAATCTTATCCATAAAAAGTGACTTAAGAGTATCCATAAACATACCAACCATTTCTTTTTTCAGATAATGGAGGTTCTACTTGTGATGTCATTTCCCTCAACGTTGCGCGTATTCTTTGAAAGCTATTGTTTTTTTCATGAATTTTGCAATTGCATCCTATCAGGGGCCATGTCGATGTGTTGTATACCTGTATTGCCTCAGATAGCATAAGCCAAGTCTTTCCATGAACCGAATACGATTCGCTCAGATGCATATACCACTTGATGATGCCCCACTCAAACTATCTTGAAAGAAATGAATGAGAAGTTTAATCGTTATGAGCATGAAGAGGCCATTTTTTCTGCAATACATAGTTAGATGATTCTTTAGGACATGTGTTGCCTTTGGTATTTTTTCAAGTCGGGAACCTTGAATTTTGGAGGGATAGTCACATCAGGAACCAACACATGTCGAAAGCTTCGAGACCATAAACATTATGCCTAATTGCTTTATTCGTTCTTCTAAGACATGAAAATTTTTCCTTCGATTGTGTATCATCCCAATGTGAGGTTGATGCCAATTTCCGTTAGCATCAAATGGGACACTTTGAGGTACACTATATGGAATATTTTCTGTGGGTATAGTGTTTGGGTGGCACTATCCTAGATGAGGTGGATTTGTGATGGTTAAGTTTTGGGGATGACAGCTGAGTGGTTTTGGTCTAATTTTCTATGGGGTTGATGACTACAGGCGGAGTATAACAGGCGGGAGACCCATATATAGGAAATTGCATAGTTGCAGTGCGGAATTGTTGGTTAGTCGGGTAAAACCCGGTGGATGAGAAATGAAGTAGTTTGGTGTTCTTCATTTAAAATTGGAGGATCCCATCTGTATTCTCCTTCCTTGCCAAGTCTGTATAGCTTCCAAGATTCGTCTACCTTTTCTTCAGTTGGTTGACATCGCTCTTATCACTCTTGGTTTTGCTCGGTTCTCCATGATCTTGGAATTCGGCGTTCGATAGGGTAATGGGGAATCAGCTTTATTGATTTTTGTCTGTTTTTTTTTAAATATTAAAAAAAAAAAATAAATAAAATTTCTATGAGTATGAAAATATAATGTGCGGAATGAAATAAATTAGTTAATTATGATAGTTTGGATTTAGTGGGAATCATACGCTTAGGTAATAGCAAGAACATTATTAGTGAAGAAATATGAGGATCAAAATAGAAATCTTTCATTGATAAGAAAAGAGTACATCATATTCAAATTAAACAATTACATTGACTATGGGATTTCAATTTCTCTATTATAGGACAACCAATCTTCTCCTCCAATTCTTCTATCAATTTTTTTGCAATATTCAACGAACTTGTAGACTTTGACTGGAGTATTCAATGGATGCATTACCGCATCAATCTCTCTTAGATGCTTTGGAATTTTTAAGACTGCTTGATTAGCTAGCATTGCCAATTTTGGAAGCAGTCTTTCCAATGTCTTCCTTTATCTTCCAGCTCTTTATAGATCTCTTGATTCTTTAATTGACCTAGCAACACCATAAATCGATCCTCCAATATAATGGTTTCTTCCTTTAGGTCACTATATGATCTTTTCTTGTTAATCAATGTAATTCTTTAGCTCACTAGAATTATCCATTTCTATTCTTAGTGCGTCTTGATGTTTTGAGAGTAGTTCTTCAATTTCTTCTTTGTGTGTTGCTCTCATTCCTTACTTGACTCTCATACTCAGCTACCATTTCTTTCAGTTGTTTCTTTAAATCTTCAAATTCCTTTTTTATCTTCTTTTCAAAGCTTGCGATTTTGTCCACAACTGCTTCCACAATATAGGCCTCTTCGATAGCTGCATTCTTTTCTTGCTTTCGCACTCTACTCTTCATTTGCACTCTCAAACAATCTTGTATGTCAAGTTTATTTTCTTTTTCAATTTTTCAACCTCTTGTTTACTTCTTTCAATAAACTGACTTTTACATATGTTTTCTGATCGAAGCTCTCGTTCTCTTGGGAGCTTTTTCTAACTTCGGCCTGTAACTCTTTTTTCTCCTCCTCAGATTTCAACAATAATGCTTTGAGTTCTCCTATTTCTTCATTGGTGGCGAGGGTAGGTTCAAATATTTCCTGATCACTCGAGGGTATATTATGGAAAGGCAACTTGATTTCTTGGACTCTATTTTTTACCCATTGTTGATAGGGTTCTTTTGTGCTGGAACTTCTTGCATCCAACGTGCTTTTTCCTTTTCTGATGATCTTTCCCAAGCTCGACTTATCCTTCGAACATCGGTGGGTCAACTATACCCGTATTGTGGCAAAATAAAAAGCTTCCAACGACTTTATATCTGGCTTTTCACATAGGGTAGCCAAGCTGTCTCAATGCTACCGCCGGATTGTAAATTAATACATCCTTTGGTTCCCATGAGAGGAACATTTGGAAATCTCCCGCATTGACAATATACTTCCTCCACCCCTTTTGTTCTCTGTGATACCATATGAATTGTGTTCCAGTAAGGCTATGCTATACTTTGAGCCCATTCACGATTAATCTTTAATTCCAATATGATACCTTTCTTGAACATATGAGACATGAACCAGATATACCACTGGACTGCACAACTACAAAATTGTTCCCCTTTCTCTCATGTCGCATATGCAGAGAGTGTATACATCAGCAAGATGCGGGAATGTTTTTGTTTATGTTGTTAAAAGTTAGGAAGACATTGATAGCAGCAAAATCACAAAATTATAAGGTTTGGGATAAAACATACCATAGATAATTAAAGCCAAACATCTATAAAAGCATTCCATTCTTTTTGACGGCTAAATCATTGGTACTTTGGCCTAGATATTTTCTTGAGAACCATGAATGGCTCCTTTTCTCTTCTTTTGTACTGCCAACTCTCTTATGTCGATTTCACACTTCAGAAATTGCCTCCAAACTTGGTGGTTGCCCGTATATCGATGAGGATTTCCTTTTTCTAGGGATAACCCAATATTCGTTAAATTCTCTAATGTCCGGGGCCGACTGAAAGTCTTGAAAAGTGAAACATCTTAAGAGAGGGTCGTAGTACTGAGCCAACGCCGTGAGTGCCCCTATTTGCACATTTTACTGCCAAGAGATTTAAGGATCTTCCCATATTTGAGAAAGAAACTATCACGTTGTATAGTTTTCATTTGATTGCTGATGTCTCTTAAACTTTTCAAATCAGGTTGTTTGAACTTTAAAAGTAAAGTTTTTCTTTTTTCGGATCCCATTGTCCACTTTAATTTAACACATGACTAAGGTTCTTATGATTCCCCAACAATCCTGAAAATTGATGCAAAATGCCAGTTCATTTTTCCAAAAGAAACAATGTCATGTCATGAGATATGAATGCAATTATGTAAATGACTGTAGTGAATATATAAACATTTTTTGAATGAATGTAATGAGGTGTTTTTGGCTTATATGGATATTCTTATAATGAAAGGGTCTATTGGCTTATGTAGTGAAAACTCTCACAAAGGTGGCTTCTATAGTCTAACACGGTCCCTAGAGCCAATAATCATTTTGGAATATTGTCAACAACAATAGGTAAACTAATTTGGAGTGGCAATACCCTCAACAAGATCAAACTCTAGGTGAGATTTT
>PGWS01016864.1:0-13509 GCA_002896235.1 Cicer reticulatum
CAGTTTGTAGGCGACTGTCTCGAATTGCCCCAAAATTTCGATAGAAAAAAAATCAAGAAATAGGACTCCCATATAAGAAACTTATAATGGGACACGACGCTCAAAATCTCAAATTCCTTCATTTAGACCCTTTTAATCAATTTTTTGAATTTTCATATTCTCCAAAAATTCTAAAAAAAAAATTGCGTTGCCTTTATTTGATTTTTAGAAATTTTTGGTGGGATTTTTATATTTTTTGGATTTTATTTGGATTTTATTTGATAGGGTTTTCGATTTTTCACTTCAATTTTAGCAATAGGGACATTGTTGGAATTTTCAGAATTATGATTTTGAATTGCATTGTTATGATGATGCATGACTAGGGCTAGTTCTGTAAATCAGCATTCTCTTGAACCTGAAATAGATAGGACATTTTATTTACGTCGTAGACTTAATAGAGCTGCTAGTGTTAACGAGTCAAGGTCAGATAGTGAAAGTGACAACTTGCTGCAAAATATGGCTGATGCGAATAATAGAACCTTAAGACAACATGTTCTTGATGTCAATTATAATACACTATGCATATCCAAGTTACTGTACCATTTAACTTTAAATAATGGTATTATACCTTGCTTCCAAGTAATGGTCTTGCAAGTGAGGATCCCACACACACACTTGAAGGAATTCCATGTTGTGTGTTCTACCAATGAAGTCTCAAGGGAGTCACAGAATACCAACTAAGCTGAGAGCCTTCCCATTTTCACTCCAAGATGCTGCAGTGTCTTTGTTATACTACCTTCAACTAGGTTCTGTTAACAAGTAGGAATGAATCTCAAGATATGTTTCTAGAAAACTATTCCCTACCTCAAGAGCTGCTTCAATGCGAAAAGATATGTGTTGCATCAGACAAATTGACAGGGAATCATTACATGAGTTTAGGAGAGATTCAAGAAATTAGTTTCTAGCTGTCCTCATCACCAGGTTTCTGAACAATTGCTCATCCATTATTTTTATGGAGGCTTGCTACCTATGGATAGAAGCATTTTGAATGCTACTAGTGGGGGAACATGTCGATTAATTGAGGCTTGATTGAGAACATGTCCATTAATTCTCAACAGTTTACAACTCGAAGCAATTCAGCAGTTTTGACAAGGGGTGTGGATGAATTCAGCTTCTTCGCCAAGAATTAGAAGGCAGACTTGATGAGCTTACATCTTTTGTAAAAAAAATTGGCAATAGGTAAACACAAGCATTGGTCTGTGGTATGTGCATTTCTCTAGAGCATCCTACAGGTTTCATGTCTACATTGCAAGAAGATCCAATTGCTGATGCTCCCTGAAGCATATGCAGCAAATATATACAAATCCTCAAGTCAACTATGATTTGTCTTCTAACAAGTGCAAATCCTGGTTGGAGAACCATCTAAACCTGAGATGGGGAATTCATCAGCACAACAACAACCTAAGAAGCAACGACAAAATATTCCTCATCAGCAAAACAATGCACCTTCATTAGAGGACCTCGTTAAGCAGATGGCTGTTTAGAATCTCCAATTTCAACAAAGACATATTCCACCATTCAAAATTTGGAAAAATATTTGTCAGCTAGCCACTTCAATTAATCATTGCAGACTCAAGGGTTAAACAATTGTCTGCACAGTCAGTAGTAAATCCAAATACTCCCAATGTGAGTGCAATTACATTAAGGTTTGGGAAAGCTGTTGAAATACCAAAGGTACATGAAACTGCAGTGAAATAACAAGGTTGCTGAGGACACTTTGATACCTGAAACTGTTGATATTGAGCAAATATACCACTTCCTTTTCCTCAAAGAGTAGTGAAGACTAAGAAAATGTTACAAGGCATATAAGGACAAGGAGATCCTGGATACATTTAGGAAGGTGGAAGTGAACATTCCCCTCCTTGAAGCAATTAAATAGATTCCAAGATACGCAAAATTTCTAAGGATATGTGCACACACAAGAGAAGGTTAAAAGGTATGAAAGAGTAAACATGGGGTGAAATATTTCAGCCCTCATTCAGCCCATCATCAGAAATGCAAATATCCAGGAACTTTTTCCATTCCATGTACCATATGCAATACTCAATTGGAAAAGCTATGTTCAAAAGGTAATGTTGTGCCTACATCTATTTTAACTCTCTTGCTCTGGGACCTTTACAGAGTACAAGTGTACCCATTCAATTGGCGAACAGGAGCAATGCCCATCTTGCTGGACTTGTGGAGGATGTATTTGTTCGAGTTAATGAATTGATATTTCATGCAGATTTTACATTATGGATATGGAAGGAGACAACAAGTCCAATAGGGCGCCTATCATCTTAAGCAGACCATTCTTGAAAATTGCTAGAACAAAAATTGATGTGCATGGTGGAACTCTATCCATGGAATTCAGTGATAGGCATTATAAAATTTAACATATTTGATGCTATGGAACATCCATGGAAGAAGCAATTCTATTTTTCAAAATGAATAGCTTGTTGATGATGGTTGATGACACTTACCCCAATATGTTTGCTTACTGATTTCCTTCATTATCTGATTTTGATAATATTATACTTGTGAGTTTTGTACAGATACCCAATTGTGCTCTATGTGTGCGGAGATCGAAGCTGTCTTGCAGGTTGATCATTGTGCTAATATTGATATTTCTACTAACATAATTGATTTTGCAGACTTAGCTTCGGCTACTAGTGTTGTATCCTCCATTGAAAAGCCACCAACTATAGAGCTTAAACCATTCCTGAAAATTTGAAATATGCAAATTTTAGAAGGAAATGGCAAGTTACTTGTGATTGTTTCAACCAAACTTGAAGATGAACCGAAGGATAAGCTGTTGCAGATTTTGAGAAAACACAGAGAAGGATCGGATGACCTTGGCTGATGTTCCTGGTATTAGTCCATCCATGTGTATCGGGTAAAATCAGTCAGGCATCCCCAAAGGCGACTTAACCCATTAATTTTGGATGTTGTAAATAAAGAAGTGACAAAGCTCTGGCAAGCAACATTATATACCCCATCTCTAATAGTCAATGGGTGAGTCCGGTGTAGGTAGTCCCTAAGAAAACTGGACACACAGTGGTTAAAAATGAAAGTAATGAACTTATCCCATATGAGTGCAGAACAGCTGGAGGGTATGCATCGATTACAGAAGACTAAACCATACAACTAGAAATGATCATTTTCCTTTACCATTCATATGGCTGGTAAGTTCACATTATTGTTTCTTGATGGTTTTTCTGGTTATTATCAGATCCATATTGCACTAGAGGACCAAGAAAAACCACGTTCACTTGCCCTTTCAGCACATTTGCCTATAGCAGGATGCCCTTCGGCCTATGCAATGCTCCTGACACTTTCCAACACTACAAAGATTAATTCAGCATTAAAGCTTGTCCAAAAATTGTCCTTGTAATTGATATGGAAACATAAAGAGTAGAAGATTTCATGGTTAGAGTATGTTACATACACCTTTACACAAATAATAGATTCAAAGTGTTGGACAAGTGATGCACCAAAAATTTGTCTTCTTTATAGCACTGACTATTTAGAGCATTGAATTTTTATAGCATTGACTTTTTGAAAGCTTAGTATTTCAAAACAATTACTTCCATAACAACATTGACTTCTCATAATATTGTTTTTTCACGACGTTGACTTTTCATCAGAGCACTGACTTTTATAAACAATCAAACAATATGATCTTTGATATGATTATTAGAGGCGAACAATCACTTGGTTTCTCAGAGGCAGGGAGGTCATATGCTTGTGTAGTCTTGGTATTCCTTTAACTTATTCCAATCATGAGAAGATTCAGCGTAAAGTCATTTCAAATAAATTTGGTATGAGAATTGCACACTTAATCTGAACATTAATGCTTTTACCTTATACCACAAAATAATTGTTATCATTAAAACAAGTAAGGGTCATAGTTCTTCAAACCAACTTGATTTTTTAACAAGTAGAATGATTTATTATGTTTCATGAATTAAATGATGATTGATTTAGAATGTGATGAAGTAATTGTGAATAAATAAATATAAAGATTTGAATTGATTTCACTATGATATGATAATGGGTTGATTTATAAAACTCGAGGTTTGAGATTTAGAGAGATTTAAATAATTTCTCTTTTCGGAATTAGACTCATATTGAGGTCAATCCCCATACTTGTCCTTGTGGATACTGATTTAATGAGATAGTTTGCGCACTAGGGAATTACATTATATTTAGTTAATGGCAATAGGATAGAGTTAAACATACTTAACTGCATTTAACAGTAGGAACGAGTTTGAGAATATCATTTGAGGATGATTGATTATGTAATGATGTGTGTGTGGAGTTTATATTTCAGGTTTTACATAACCATACCCATTTGATGATTATACATGTATGTTTGCCCTATGTTTTATTTTTTCCTGCGTATGCTTTGTATTAGACCTATTAGAGGAGCATCACGTCGAGTTTCATTCCCATTAACATGTAATGTGACCTTATTTAAATTTACGTATTATTGATGATCCTAATTATGATGTTGATGATTTGTTTGTGTTTGGGAGTTTAGGTTGTGTTGTATAAACCAAGAGAAAAAAATATTAAATTTCACAAAACCCAATGCATCTCGTCATATGAGACACAGTTGCCCTAGACTTTTGCAAACACAAATTATTGTAAATCCGAAAATATGTGCTTTTGTTGCCATCACCGGGCAACACGAGGCATTTTCATGTGATTGGGTACAAATTTTGCAGGAAAACACAAGATTATTGCATCGTCGAGCAATATGTAAGATCCTCATGCAACTTTGTAAGACCCTTAAATTTTTAAATCCCTAAATTATAACAATTTTAGGGTATTTGGTGTTGAAGTTCGTAGGCTTTTAGCTAGTTTTTGGTAATTAGTGGGTTAAATGCCAAAAAATATTATTTTGAAATCAGATTAAAATTATTTGTCGGATAATAATTTATTTACGTTACGAAGAATTTATACAGACAATTTTGTTGAAGATCAAAAATATATTGTGTTGCAGAAAATTTTATTAGATCAAAAAATATATTGTTTTGCAGAAAAATTTTATCAGTCAATTGAGTTGCGACGAGGGTAGATATTTTTAACAAAAAAGTGGTTTGGGAAGTGATGGGTGAAACGGTAATTTTATGAAATATCTAGATATTTTTAGATATTTGTTATATATATATATATAATATATAAATAGAAAAGGAAAGGAAGGAAAAAGAAGAAATAGAAAGGAAGGAAAAACGAAGAAAGGAAAACAAAAAGAAAAGCATTTCCTTCACTCTTCTTCCTCCTCCCTGCCTCGCGACCTAGTTTCCTCTTCCATCTTTTTCTTTCATTTCATTGCTTCCTTTGCTTCAAGAAAAGGAACCTAAGGGCTTGGTGGGTGAGAAGACAAACTTCTCAACTTCATTCTCCTCTTTGATTCGAAAACGAAGAAAAACTATGTTAGGGGTTTTCAAAACCGTTAAAACGCAAACCTCCACGTTTCGTTTAGATCTAAGCTTCGTTTCGCAAAGAGATAGAAGGAAAGTTGCTCTCCTCCCTGCTACGGTGCTAGTGAACCAACTTTGGAAGCGATGTCGCAAGCGGAGATTTTATCGGAATTACTCGCGGTACCTTAATCGTTCGTTAAGCTAAACGTTAAGGTAAGGGCTCCTTCCAAACTTTTAGTTTGCATTTAGGTACTTATCTGTGATTGGCTGGAAAAGAAATTTGTTAGGGTTGAAGTATTGATTTGGGGAAAATGGATTTAATGTTTTTATGAGTGAAATTTTAGAGTTGGGTTTTTGGTGATATTGATGAGTGTTTTTGTGGAAATGAATTTAACTCATTTAGTGTGGTATTGAGGAAATGAAATTTGATGTGTTTGAGTGGTGGGTTGCGATGAAATTGTGTTTGTCGTGTTTGACGTGTTCATAATTAATATTTATAATTTTTGAGATGTGGTTGTGTGGATTTTGTGGAAAAATGAATTGATGTGATTTGGTGTGAATTGTGGATTGAATTTGAGAATATGTCTGAGTATGCTCTGTGTGGAATTTGAAAAATCATTAGAGTTAAACGAGTATTAAAAAATGGGGAATCTTTTAATATTTGCGTTTACTTAATGATTGTCGTGAAAATTGTTTGAGTTAAATGAGATTAAAAATGGGAATCTTTTAATATCTGCATTTACTTAACGATTGTTATGGATAGAGTCAGAGTATGCTCATGCATTTCATAAGTACATGGAGACCGGATGGGGCCATGGTGATAGTGGTGACCGGATGGGCCCACGAGATTATTCCATGTGATTTGTTGGTTCATCTTATCCTTGCAGGGATTGTCGGGTCGTGTAAGGTCTGCGATAGAACTGCACATTTTTGGTAAATCGTCCTGACCGTGATAGGTGGCACCTCGGTAAATAGTACTTCGGCCTGTGATAGGTGGTACATTTACGATTTACGTTTTTAGTAAATCGTGCTGACCCGTGATAGGTAGCACCTCGCAATTTACTACTTCGGCCAGTGATAGGCGGTACAATTATGATTTACGGCCCTTCGAGGAGGGTTTTGGTTTTGGAATTCCGAGTCATGCATTTTGGCATATACGCATTGCATTAGGGTGCTTGGCACGCGAGTCGTGTTTGATTCAAGATTATGATTGAGTGTTTGAACTAAAGTTGTCATGGTGATGTGTGTTATAATTGTCAACTGTGAATTTTGTGTAAGTGTGATTGATTGCAAAACCTTTTCGAAACTCAAGTTGTCGTGGTGATTGTGCTATAATTGCTAAGTGTGAATGTTTGAAATTGTGTGTAACTGTGATTGATTGAAAAACCTTTCGAAACTCAAGGCGTCATGGTGATTGTGCTATAATTGCTAAGTGTGATTGTTTGGATTTGTGTGTAAGTGTTGATTGATTTCAAAACCCTTTTAAAAAAGCTGAATTTTGCTGTTTTTCTGTTGTTTTCTGATGTGTATTCGAATACAGAAGGTTGTATTCGAATACAAACATGTTGTTTTTGCTGCTGACTTATGTGTAGCGAATACAGAAGGCTGTATTCGAATACAGACATGCTGTTTTTGCTGCTGACTGCTGAAACAGCATTGTATTCAAATACAAAGATGCTGTATTCGAATACAACAGTGCAGTTTTGTTAAAAACTTCATTTTTCATCCTTGTTTATGCATGTTTGGCATATGGAAACCTTTTAAGGTGCATGCTAAGTTGAAAGGTTATTTTGTGCATTTAAAAACTTAAATGTTATGTGTTAATTGTTAATTTTGGTTGATGACCCTTTACAACTATTGTGGAAATCTGGGATTTGCCCTCAGATGAGAATCAGGACCATCCTACCGGCTAGTACCCTGTGGATGAGAATGTAGTTGGACACAGCTGACTGAAGCTATGTTAGGAGGATCTTGCGGGACGCGTGAAGATCACTCGGGATGTATAGTTTTTTGTAGAATGATCAGATAGGTTGACGTATAGGGACTAGATGTCTTTCTTTTGGGATGTGTTTATCTTAATTTAGAAAGACTGTACCTATTCCAATATTTTCAGCTTGACCTTTTATTATTGATGGGTTCCATGTACCACTCTTTGATGTGTAATACTTGGTATTGTATTTCAAAAACTATTCCGCTGCTTGTAAATTATGTTGACTTATTTGTCGTTGTGTTACGACTTAAATATTTATCCAAAAGTATTTCCTTATTTTTTTTCTTTGTTAATATGAATTTGTTTTGAAAAAAAAATATACACTCGCGCTGTTATAAAAATTAGGGGTGTTACAATTGTGGTATCAGAGCTTTGGTTGGATTTCTTTGGGGATGTGGAGTTTTGGTTATAGATTGTAGGTCAACCTGTAGGTTGGGAGTCGTTATTTGATCATGCGTCGGGGTAATTGGTTTGAGTTGTCAGATCAGGGATAGTTATTATGTGTTGATATATTCGAAAGTTAGTTTTGGAATTATCCGAAGTGGTGTTGACACTCTTCTTGATGTTGGTTTTGGGGAAACACTACCTTCAAGAAGGAACGACGTTGCCAGAATGAACGTCAGTAGGGATGATCAAATGGTTGGAGCTACGAATAACATGAATGTTTCCGTTGTTGTACAGCGGCTACAAAGACTCTACGGGATCTGGAGAAGAGGGAAAGAGAGATCTGTGCTATTAATTCAAGAGGATTGAAAGATTTTCGTCGTTACCATCGTCCAAGTTCAAGGGTAATGAGAACTCAGAAAAAAGTTGATTAGTGGATTCAAGAAGTGGAAAAGATCTTCGAGATGACAGATTGTCAGGCATAGTTGAAGCAAATCATGACGGCATGGAATTTATGAAATGATTCCAAGGACACAAAAGCTATGTGTTGGTGTTAACTCGAAGATGATGAGTATGGATGGATTAACATTAGACTAATAAGGCATTTCAAGTAAAGATCTTAGTGGAGGATTTTTGTTAAGAAAAGTATTAGATGTTTCCTTGTAGATCTCATGATGAGACTCGATGAAGTTTGATAATGACAAAGAGATGTGAGCATCATGGATTGTTGGGAAGACGAGGCTTCCTTTGGAATAACATTTTGGTGCTTAGGTGTCCAGGAAGAGGCTTGTTGAAGTTAGGGGCACTGCACTTTAAGGGTGAATACTACCTTGGTTAATAAAGTACACTTTGAGGAACAATCGATACCTTGAGGGGTAAGGTCGAACATTCGAGTTAAGACTAGATTCGCGACACAATTTATTAAGTATTAATCTCATGACGATTATAGAATTGAGGATATATATTCCTTCAATAAGTGACAAATCTCGGTGTGGATTAGGAGATGGTAAGGATGGGTAGTGATATTGGGTGAAACTATAGACACGTAAGTGTGAATTTTGAGTGATGTTCGGAAAAACATAATGAGTTAAGCCTTGATGTATTGAACTCTATGTTACCATTAATGGACTTTGAAGTATCGAGTACGAGAATACTTCGAGATTATGGTAATATAAGTTTTGAGAGTCTATTAAAGGATGAAAATTACTAAGAGGATGTTAATATTTTGATAGGTCGGAGGGATTATTTGAGATTTACTTTGGGACCATGAGATGGTTGATTTTTAACTTGATGATTTAAAATCCACAAGGTTGGATGGAGGACCAAGTAATGCTTAAAACTTTCATAATCGAAGGAGGTTGAGGCAGACAAGTGATAAAATAATTCATGTTAAGGATGAAAGTGTTTGGAGATTTTGAGGATCAAATTTTAGAATCCTATTAAATGATAGAAGTGAAAAAGAAGAGATGTAACGAATGATTTATGATTTAGTTGTTGGTCTTGGGAAATCAAGCGTTGAGATTTAAAATGAGTGTTTTAGTGACTAGATGAACAATGAAAGTATGTGGGTCATTGAGATATTTTACTGCAAAATTTATGAGGATGAAGTTATAGATAATTATTTCTTAGGAAATGCTTATGAGGAACGTTGATAAATAATTCTTTAGGACGCTCGATTGTTAGGATTCTTTCAGTTTGTATCTCGGTGAAGGTTTGAGAAGGAATAAGAATCCAGCGAGTGAGCCAAATATTGGAAAATGTGCCAAGAAATTTGTTGGAGCAGCACATAGAGATGTAGCTTATGACAATTAAAGATTCAGGAAAGGAATTATATCACCTATAATTCAGACATTATTATTATAAAGTATGCCAATGATATAAAGGCATTACTTGAGTACATGTCATGGGGGTTGTTATTGTGTTCGTCAATCAAAGGAGTTAAATGTTTGTTTGATAGGAAACAATTGAACATGAAATGGAAAAGTTTGGTGAAATTAGTGATGCTTGATTTATTGAAATCACTATAATGAAGATGTATCAAGGTAGAAACATAAGGTTTGTATAAATGGAAAAATGATGGAGTGAATACAATGTGTTTGACATGTTGTAATGAAAATATAATCATCGAGCTGCAAAGAAAGGACGGTGCAAAGTTGAGAAGCATCAGAATGAATGTTGGCAGTGGATGAAGGAACATTATTTTCGGGTTTGTCCAGAATTGCAAAGTGTGTAGGAAATTGATTAGCGAAGCGTTAATTGGAGGTGTTAGGCATGAGACCAATGTATGTCTTAATCAATGAATGGAATTCAGGTTGAATTTTGTTGGAAACGTGACTCTTGAAATGAAGTACTAAACTGAAAGGATGTTTGTGTGTCCTAAGTAGTATAGACTTTGGCATGATTTCGAAAATATTTGAGGAAGCTGGATCGCCAAGCAGAAGTGGAGATAGAATTATTAAAGTTATAATTGAATAACATACTGGTAAGAACACTACCGTTGAAGTAGTTGTACGACTAAAGAAAAATCGAGGATTGGTAGACGATGGAGAAATTTAGGAGTTCTCGGTTGTAGTGATTGTTTTGTGCTTAGTGTGTTGGTGTCATACATAGTGGTTCGGTTTGGTACCAAATGGATGTTTTGTACCAAGTGGATGCAAATGAGGCTATGTGACATAGCTATGGGAAATTGTACTTCGTCGACAGGATCAAAGTTATAGGAAAATAAGGAAAACTCAGTAGACTTGAGAAGATTGTTGACTGCTTGTACATTAGGATAACCTCATTGTAAGTCGCAAGAAGCGCTATTACAGTTCGGTTTAAGAAAAGTCTAAGCCACTATCATGGTTGTTGGCTATTTATTGACAAATTGAAGGACTGATCATCCTTAATCTCTTGTTGATAGTAGAAAAAATCATGTTGAATGGAACGGACGAGCCTTACCGACTATGGATGTGTGTAGAGTTATTAAGCACCCTATGAAAACGGGTAGACATCACTTCTTCGAGTAGGCCGGGTGAAACAAGTTGTGACTTGTATGTGAATTTGAGTACAAAACCTAGTGTGGATTGTTATCGTACTTTAAGTTTCGAGGACGAAACTAATTTTTAGGGGTAGTAATGTAAGACCCTTAATTTTTAAATCCTAAATTAACACAATTTAGGGTATTTGGTGTTGAAGTTCTTAGGCTTTTAGCCTAGTTTTGGTAATTAGTGGGTTAAATGCCAAAATATATTTTTGGAAATTAGATTAAATTATTTGTCGGATAATAATGTTATTTACGTTACGAAGAATTTAATACCAGGCAATTTGTTAAAAATATATCTGGTTGTAGAAAATTTTATCAGTCAATTGAGTTGCGACGAGGGTATATATTTTTAACAAAAAGTGGTTTGGGAATTGATTGGTGAAATGGTAATTTTATGTGAAATATCTAGATATTTTTTATGAAAATATTATATATATATAATAGAAAGGAAAGGAAGGAAAAACGAAGAAAGGAAAACAAAAAAGAAAGCTTTCCTTCACTCTCTTCCTCATCCCCTGCCTCACGACCCAGTCTTCCTCTTCCATCTTTTTCTTTCATTTTCATTGCTTCCTTGGCTTCAAGAAAAGGAACCAAAGGCTTGGTGGGTGAAGACAAGGATTTCTCAGCTTCATTCTCCTCTTTGATTCGAAAAGAAGAAAAACGGTGGTAGGGGGTTTTCAAAACCGTTAAACACAAACCTCCACGTTTCGTTAGATCTAAGCTTCGTTTCGCAAAGAGATAGAAGGGAAAGTTGCTCACCTTCGCGCTATTGTGCTAGTGAACCAACTTGGAAGCGATGTTGGATTACCTCGCGGTACTGTAATCGCTCGTCAAAGCTTAATGTTAAGGTAACAGCTCCTTCCAAACTTTTGTTTGCATTTAGGGACTTATCCTGTGATTGGCTGGAAAAGAAATTTGTTAGGGTTGAAGTGTTGATTTGGGGAAAATGGATTTAATGCTTTAGGAGTGAAAATTTAAGTTGGGTTTTTGGTGATATTTGTGAGTGTTTTGTGGAAAATGAATTTAACTCATTATGTGTGGTTTTGAGGGAATGAAATTTTGATGTGTTTGAGTGGTGGGTTGTGATGATTTGTGTTTGTCGTGTTGACGTGTTCATAATTAATATTTATAAATTTTGAGATGTGTTTGTGTGGATTTGTGGAAAAATGAATTGATGTTATTTGGTGTGAATTGTGGATTGAATTTGAGAATATGTCTGAGTATGCTCTGTGTGGAAATTGGAAAATCATTAGAGTTTAAATGAGTATTAAAAATGGGGAATCTTTTAATATATGCGTTTACTTAATGATTGTTGTGAAAATTGTTTGAGTTAAATGAGTATTAAAAATGGGGAATCTTTTAATATCTGCATTTACTTAACGATTGTCGTGGATAGAGACAGAGTATGCTGATGCATTCCGTGTGATTTTTTGGTTCATCTTATCCTTGCGGGGACTATCGCGTTGTGTAAGGTCTGCGATAGACTGCACAATTTTGGTAAATTGTGCTGACCCGTGATAGGTGGCACCTCGGTAAATAGTACTTCGGCCTGTGATAGGCGTACATTTATGATTTACGTTTTTAGTAAATCGTGTTGACCGTGATAGGTAGCACCTCGACATTTACTACTTCGGCCTGTGATAGGCGGTACAATTATGATTTAACGGTCCTTCGAAGAGGATTTGGTTTGGAATTCCGAGTCATGCACTTTGGCATATACGCATTGCATTAGGGTGTTTGCACGCGAGTCGTGTTTTGAATTCAAGATTATGATTGAGTGTTTGAACTAAGTTGTCATGGTGATTGTGTTATAAATTGTCAACTGTGGAATTTTGTGTAAGTGTGATTGATTGCAAAACCTTTTACAAACTAATGTGTCTGTGGTGATTGTGCTATAATTGCTAAGTGTGAATGTTTTGAAATTGTGTGTAACTGTGATTGATTGCAAAACCTTTTGAAACTCAATTCGTCATGGTGATTGTGCTATAATTTCAAAGTGTGATTGTTTGGATTTGTGTGTAAGTGTTGATGATTTCAAAACCTTTTAAAAGCTGAATTTTGCTGTTTTTCTGCTGATGTGTGATGTGTATTCGAATACAGAAGGTTGTATTCGAATACAAACATGTTGTTTTTTGCTGTTGACTTATGTGTAGTCGAATACAGAAGGTTGTATTCGAATACAGACATGCTGTATTTGAATACAACAATGCAGTTTTTGTTAAAAACTTCATTTTTTTCAACCTTGTTTATGCATGTTTGGCATATGGAAACCCTTTTAAGGTGCATGCTAAGTTGAAAGGTTATTTTGTGCATTTTAAACTTAAATGTTGTGTGTCAATTTTAATTCGGTTGGTGACCCTTTACCACTATTCTGGAAATCTGGGATTTTGCCCTCAGATGAGAACCAGGACCATCCTACCGGTTAGTACCCTGTGGATGGGATGTAGTGGACACAGCTAACTGGAGCTATGTTAGGAGGTTCTTGCGGGGGCGCGTGAAGATCCATCGGGATGTATAGTTTTTTGTAGAAAGATCACTCGGGGATGTCTAGTCTTTTGTAAATTCTGTTGACTTATTTGCCGTTGTGTTACGACTTAAATATTTATCCAAAAGTATTTTCTTATTTATTTCTTTTTTTAATATGAATTTGTTTTGAAAAAAAG
>PGWS01016876.1:0-10959 GCA_002896235.1 Cicer reticulatum
TTAATATTAAATATGCCACTTATTATATTTGATTATTTCCGAAAGATATCTGTATTCAATTTATTTATTTATTTAAAAATATCTTGAGTTAGAATTGGTATTGTGTTTGATTTCTTTTATTTTTATATATTTTTTATGACATTGTGATTTTATATATATTTATTATGATTTAGTAATTAATATAAAGTGTTTGGTGAAATATTTATTTATTTTATAATTTTGACTATTTTCTAATATGATGGTATTATTATAATGTGAGTATTTTGAGAAATAAGTATAATTGTAGATATTATTTTGAATGTGAGACTTTTAATTATTAGTAATATGTTTTTTTATATTGATTATTTTAATTACTCTAATTTAGCATATATTAATATGAAATATTAGTAATGTTTTAAAAAATACATCATGTTGGAAGAATATTAAAAAATGAGATTAAGTAACAATTAATTTTGTTTTAGAAAATAAAAATAATAATAGTAAAACATGATATTAAATAAGGGACAAATGAGTTTGACCCATTTATATTAACCCTAATTATGTAATTAAAATAAAATAAGAAAAGTAAGAAAGGAGCTGCAGTAGCCGTAACCAAAGAGAAACACAACAACCTATAGTGACACCGACGATCGATAATTGTTCATGAAAAGTTTCTCCGTTCTTGTCCAAATTTCATAATATCGTTTTATTCATTTAAGGTAGTCAAATAAACATACTTCCTCAATATTTTTAACCATCCAAATTTCTCTCTAAAATCCCCGACTTCTCCGCTTGTTTAAATTACTTAGTTTGAACCGTTCTCCTTCACCGTAAGTCTGATTTGAGTGAAACCAACGCCAAAACGACCGTGTGAAAAATTTTCTATTTTATCCAATGGTTTGTTTTCTGATTTATGGTAAGTTTCCTTGACCAGATTTCGAATTTAGTTTTTAGAGTATCTTCTCATAAACTATTTTTAACGTTTACCCATAAACTGTCGAGTTAGATCGATTGATGGACAAAAGAGTCAATGACAAAGGCTGTTTGGCTCGTGGAATCGTATTCGTGTGTGAAAGCGTCGAATATAGTAAGGGGTGAGAGAGCGTTTGAATTCATGAGTATAATATATTGTCAGATGAAACCGAAAACCGTATTTCCCAACGATTCATCCGGGGCTCGCTACGTACGGCAGTAGCCCTTTGAGGGATAAATTAATAATGTGAAAATATGAAATTGTGAGATTTAAAATATAGAATAGAAATATTTGTAGGGTGTTGATTGATTTAATTGTTTGAAATGTGTGGCATTTGATATTATTGTGATATTTGATTTAATTTCGTTAAATGTGTGGCATTTGATATTATTGGTGATATTTGATTTAATTTCTTAAATGTGTGGTGTGTGATATTATTGTGATATTGGTTGTTGAATTAATTTTATGCATATGTTTGATTAGATGATTTAAATGATTTATAATAAAATAGATGTGTTGTGATAATTATATGTAATGATGATAATGTATGATTTAATAATGTGATGTGATAAATTTGTGATGAATATATGTGTTGCTGTATGATTGATGATAGTGATTCTATAAATTTGTGATGAGTTTATGTGATGATGTTGATGATGTGTGATTAATTATAGTGATGTTATAAATGTGATGAAAATATTGTGATTTCAATTTGTGTCTGAGATGACGGTATTAATGGAGTATCATATACCAACAAGCGAAGAAAATAAATATTGTGAATTTGTGAAGTGGAGATTTTTGTCATCATATAGGTAGGGCCTGACAAGCCTAGTGATTTTGGGGAAGTATAACTGAATGAGCCTGATTGTGGCAGTCTGCTGTCGAGCCTTAAGACAAGATTGTTAGACCTTGGAGGTATTCGGGTGGGGAATTTCTAGGTGACTTGGAGGTAGCACTCCAAATGTCGGGAGCTACCACGCAACACACGTTTAACTCGACTGTCACGTATATGTGTCTCGGGTTGAGTTGAGGGGATCTATGAGGACAGGGCCAAATTGAATTGTCCGTCCACCGGGATAGTGGCATAGTATCAAGCCTCCTAACCAAGTACTTCAGAGTTATAATGGTCCACATTGTAAAGTAGAGTCTAAGCTCATGCATAGCATTGCATTTACTTGTGATTATTTTGTGGTGATTTATGTGTTTCAAAAGTAATAATAATTACTCTTAGATGATTTGATGCATATTATAATGAGATGATTATCTTGAGTGAATTTGATGTTATAATATGATACTATTTACTTAAAGTTTTGATATATCGTAATGTGATTATGATACGGTCTATTATGATTGTTGCGTAGTTCTTCTTACTTATATTATACTATTAACATGATTTTGAAACTCACCTCCTTCGTTGTTTGTGTTTGACTGGCTTGCCCTGCGTTTGCAAATCGCAGTTGTTTCAGGTTAATAAGTCTTGAAGTTCAAGTTTGGGAGGAACCCCGCTCTGATAGGTGATAACGGGAATAAGGGTTGTAATTTGTATTTTACTTATTTATTTTGAAACGGATTTTGTATGAAACCATATAAGTACTAGTAGATTTTTAGAATTAAATCAAGTAATTATACTTAATTCAAGCTTATTGAGATTGCACTATGGAGTAAAGAAGTTAAAGCGTTCCTTTTGATTTTGAGAAACGTGATATCATAAATTAAAGATTAAAGTTTTTATTTTCTTGGAAACATATTATTATTTATCCGCTGCAAATTTTATAGAAATATGATATAAATTATTATATATATATTATTTTGGGGTTTAGGGTGTCACAACCTCCATGGTTATGTATGAAGCGTAAGTTTATGATGTTGTCTCTGTTAATTTTCTGGACCCAAACAACCGGGAATGATATCGACGTATACTTGACTCCTTTAATTGAAGATTAAAAATTATGTGGGAGACAAGTGTGGAAGTTTATGATGGGTATAGGAAAGAATGTTTCAATTTGAGGGCTATGTTGTTCGGCACAATTAATGATTTTCCAACATATGGTAATTTATCAGGATATAACATTAAAGGTCAGTGTGCATGTTCTATATGTGAAGAGAGTACATATTGGATGCAGTTGAAACATTGTAAGAAGAATGTATTTCTTGGGCTTCGTAGATTTTTACTTTATAGTCATCAGTATCGTGGGTGGAGAAATGCATTCAATGGAAAATCAGAGGAAGGTAAAGCTCCTTTAGCACCGAATGGATATCAAATACTTGAAAAAGTACAAGGTTTGGCCTATAAATTTGGCAAACCTTTTGCGGGAGAGCTGGTCAAAACTGGGTGGAAGAAAAAGTCAATTTTCTTTGAATTTCCATATTGGAAGTCATTGTATATAAGACATTTCCGCGATGTGATGCATATTAAAAAAAATGTATTTGATAGTGTTATTGGTACGTTACTCAATGTTCCGAGAAAGTCTAAAGATGGCATCAATGCAAGATTGGACTTGGTCGATATGGGAATAAGAAATGAATTGGTCCCGTAAAGAAAGGAAATCCCACATATCTATCTCCAGCCGCTCATACTCTATCTAGAAAGGAAAAAATTGTTTTATGTAAATTTTATGCACGAAGTTAAAGTTCCAGAAGGATACTCTTCAAACATTAAAATTTGGTTTTGTATGAAAGACCTCAATTTAAAAGGTTTGAATAACCATGATTGTCATATTCTAATGAGCATTTGCTACCAATAGGTATACGTTCCATTTTACCTGAAAAAGTTCGACGAGCCTTAACTAGTTATGTTCTTCTTCAGGGAAATTTGGTAGTAAATGATCGATCTCAGAAATTACCGACATTGCAGAGGGAAATTGTTGTTACTTTGTGTGAGCTTGAAATGTATTCCCACCCTCGTTTTTAGATATATATGGTTCACCTTACTGTTCATTCTGGTTAAGGAGACACAACTTTGTGGGCCAACTTATATGAGATGGATGTATCCGATAGAACGATATATGAAAATATTAAAAGGGTACGTAAAAAGTAGAAGTCAACCAGAAGGTTGTATTGTTGAACGGTACATTGTTGAAGAAGCTGCTGAATTTTGTACTAAATATTTGTCCAATGTTGAATCCATAGGGCTTCCCATGTCTCGTCATTCGGTTAGAATATCAGGAGAACGGATAATTGGAAGGAGAATAATGACTATATCAAGGACAGAATGTGGGCAGGCACAAATTGTATGTTCTGCACAATGATGATGAGTTCAACCGTATTTTACAATACACTTGGATCAGTTATCTCGTTTGAACATGAATAGGAATCAAAATTGGATAACTCGAGAGCACAATCGAAGTTTTTATAACATGGTTAAAAATCACATAAAGTCAAAATTCTGATATAGACCCCGGATCCAATTTCAAATAGATTGAGGTGGCTAGCAAATGGTCCGAGCTAACATGTCTTTTCTTACACTGGTTATAGTATTAACGGCTACACATTATACCAAAGAACAAGATGATCAGACCACTATGCAAAATAGTGGAGTCACTCTCGTAGCTGAAGCGATGCCATGTCTCAAGTGCAAAAGACAAAACCCAATATATGCAAATCTAATCATATTTTGAGGTTATCGAGCGCATATGGGAGTTAGACTACACAATGTTTCGTGTTTCCATATATTTGGTTGCAAGTGGGTCGATAATTAATAATGGCGTTCGGATTGATGAGTCAGGATTCTTGCTTGCGATTTTAATAGGGTGGGATACAAAGACGAGCCTTTTATTTTAGCGTCGCAAGTTCAACAAGTGTTTTATGTCACTGATCCTTGATGATAAATGGTCTGTTGTCCTATCGACCAATAAAATAAGTGATGATAACAATACGAGAAGATGTTGGTATGATCTTTTATTGCAACATCACAACAACCACATGAAATTGATTCAACTGATGATGGTTTATATCTTAGAGATGATCATGATGAGGGAATTTTGATTAATCCATCGTTTCGTATTGTAAATGGACAAACAAAATGTGAATGCCACCAGGGAAGAAGAGAAGGCATTCTTAATGTATATGTTTAATTGTTTTATATAAGCCATGGCATGTTAATCTGAATTATTGTGATAAATATGATATAATCTGAATTATTGTGATAAATATGCCATGTAATCTGAATTATTGTGTAAAATATGCATGTAATTTGAATTGAGTGTTTTATACTAATATGGCAGAATTGGAGTGTTTTATACTAATGTCACTTATATAATGTAAAATAAAGTGCCATTCGATTGGAATAAATGTCTGATCATTTACAGTCATCCATAAATTGAACCCAATAAAACCAACACAAAAATAACATACTGAGATCTTTTACAGCGCTTTTTATACAAGCGTTGTAAACGACCCTTTTGAAATAAGTAAAAATGACATTTTACAGCGCTTATTTAAAGCGCTGTAAAAAGCTTTATTAATAATAATTATCAGACACTAACATGACTCTCTAACATGATTTTTCTTCTCAAACACCTTGTACGCATCATGGGAAATCCAAAAAAACACATTGTTAACAAAAACATCAGACTCAAACCCATTTTTCGCAACATGGCAATGAACCTGAATACCAAGTTCGATTTAAGAAGGAAAGGGAATGTAAAGAGATAAAAAAGGTGTTGAGGTAGAGATTGAATTGTGAAAGAGTAAGCTTGATGTTTGTGAAGAAGATGCATAAAAAGAGAAGAGTGTTGGTGAAGAGGAAGGGATTTTTGGTGGTGACCAGTTACTACTATGTGGGTTTTGCATGTTGAGCTTGTTTAAAAAATAACATAACAAAACACAAAAACAATAAGGCCTTTTACAGCGCTTGTTTAACAAAGCGTTGTAAAAGGCTTTAAAAAAAACCTTCATATAACATAATAAAACAAGGAGGTCTATTACAGCGCTTTTGCAAATAAGCGCTGTAAAATACTGTTTTAAAAATAAAATAAAAAGACTTTTACAGCGCTTATTTGAACAAGCGCTGTAAAACGGGTTTTATATATAACATAATAAAAACAATGAGGTCTTTTACACGCGCTTATAGGGAAAAGCGCTGTAAAAGAGCCTTTTAAAAAATTAATAAGGAACGCCTTTACAGCGCTTTTCAAACAAGCCGCTCTAAAAGGCCTAAAGCTTTTGTACGAGGCTTTTTAAACAAGCGCTGTAAAAGGGTTATAAAAAAGGCCGTAAAAGGGTTACGTATATATAACAGTAAACCGCTTCAGTTTTCCTCTTTCATTACGTAAACTTCACTATCATCTCAACTTATCATCGTTCTTCTCTTCTTTTGAAACCCTATCATCCCGTCCATTACGAACCTTATTTCCACGATCATCTCCTTCATTTCGAACCTTATTTCCATCCAAGATCATCTCTCCCATTTCACACAATATATTTTCATTGAAATACGTAACCCTCATTACGTATTTCTTCAATACCGTATTTCTGTGAACTTTGAATTTCTGCGTTCCTCTTTTCTTCACATTTTCAATTTCTCGAACCATTATTCCAGGTATTGATGTTATAAATTTTTTTGTAATCATTAAAATGCATGTTGAGCCTTTTTAAGATATATACTGATACATGTTGAGCTTGTTTATAATAAGCATGATCCATGTTGAGCTTGTTGATGTTATACTAAACTGCATGCTGAACTTGTTGTAGTTAAATGGATACAAACAAAGATATAGAAGTTTCAAATGAGAAGTTTGACACCTCTAAGACTTACGAAAAAGAAGTCAAATGTGGTGCAACTATCATGCAAAAGGTGATTAAAGCAAGGAGTAATGGCATTCAATTTGAGGTATACCTTACTGCGTTTGCTTGTGTGTTTTTTTAATCTTTTTTTAGGGTTTAGGGCATGTACTTACTATAATGAATTTATTAGGTTGGCTTTAGAATGAGAGTGGTCAGCCAGTTGACTCCAACAGCTCAAGTTGTAAGCTTATTGGGGCTGTTGTTCGTCAAAATGTCCCATTACAATTGACAATTGGAGAGATAAGGCGTTGAAGGATGCCAAGATATATATGGAATGACATTCAAGTAAAATTTTTTTGATCCACTCTTTTGTCATTTATAATTTTTTTTCTGTAAAATAACTTTACTTATAATTGTTTTCATTGCAGACGATTTTGTTCTTGATGAGGGACGAAGTCTTATGTTTTGAGAGTTTGCTGGAAAGATCCATCGTGGATTTAGATCCCATCTCTCAAATTTTATATCTAAAAGATAGAGAAGGAAACACAAGTGCTAACCTCCAAAAATATATCAACATTATATATCAAAGGATGAATGGAGAGCATTTGTTTTCCAACACGTTCTGACCCCGCGAACATGTCGTAAGTAAGTGATTAATTTATTAGCATTTGTGTTTTATTATTCATATTCGTAGCGTATTTTAAATTTTTACACAATTGCTGTTTTTGTTTTTATATAGAATATTAGTAAGGCAAATCGCGAACTGGGGCAAGCAATCCAAAACACCCATACAAGAAATCACGTATGGGATATGCATGCTTGATCAACAACTTGTAAGTATTAAACACATCACTTTTATATAATGAAGTAAATTTGTATTATAAACTATAGTGTGTAACTAATTTGTATTATTTTGTTTATGATTTTAACGAATAGAGAAAAGACACCCAGCCGATCAACCCTTGGGTCGTCATATCTTATGGAAGGAAGCGCGTGTTACAAAGACGGAGTGGTTATAATTGAAAATGTCAAAAAAAGTTTGTAGACTTTGTGTAAGTATATTATCACTTTAATATTTTTTTAATATTGTATTTTAAAAATGCTATTGAACTTATCTTTTTAATGTTACATGTATTTTAGGAAATTATTGAACAAAGTTCTGAAAATCCGGAGGGCAACAAGGATACTTGCAGGGACATTCTTGGTAAGTGTTTAATGTCCTGAGTATTCCGGTCGAGTTTAGGGGGAAAGGATTTGGCGTAACTCCCAAAAGCTTTTTCCTCAAGAGAAGCGCCAAAAAACTTCCAACGAGGAAGTATTAGAGAAACTCAGAATCCTATCAGAGCAAGTGGCACTCTTGGTGAATACGAATAAAGACAGCAACTTCTGGATCAGCTCCAACCTGAAATACAAATGGAGAGTGAAACCGCGAGTTGCAACGTCGGTTTGAAAAGTATTCCCGAGGTAATTAATTACTTACTTGCTTTATGTAATTACTTATGTATTAAACAAACTTATATATTAACCGTACTTATGTTTTAACTATTGATTTAAGGTGTCACTACATGTGTCCTATACTTGTCCTCGCCTACTCAACGGAAGGTGGGAAAAGGAAAATTGTACAATACTTCGGGAGAAGTATTGCACAATATTCCGATCCTCGCGGGACATGTCAAAGTATCGCCTACTGTTGCTTTCGAACCAATTGCACCGTTGCCCATACCGGACAACGATGGAGATATGCAGTTATTAGGCGACGCTATTGGTAGTTACATGGCATGGCCCACAAACCTTGTTGCCCTCGAACAAAAAAGATTCCCAGAGACAAATCAGTTACATCTCCCGAAAAAAGTTTGTCACATTTATTGCCTAAGGTTTGTCATTTTTTCAGAATTCAATAAACTAACATTTTACCTCATTTTTGTAGGTCCAAATAAATAAACCACCCACAGCCAAAAAAAGGCAGCAAACCTCAAAAATTGGAGGTTAATAGAGCTGCCAAATCACAAAGGCCGAAGGGTAATAAAGCTGCCAAACTTGCAGCAACAAAAAATCTGGATCGGGGAAAATAGGTTGCTGCTGCTGCTACTGCTCCTAATAAAGTCAGCCACGCCTTGGTAAATACGGGGCGTGTCTTGACATCCAAATAAAAAGGAAACATGGGCAGCAGCAACGATTCGCCCATCGTACACATGAATAAAGATATATTTGGAGATGAGTATGTTGAATACCTCGAAAAGGAGCACATATACGAACTTCTCGAACATAAGGAGCTCAGTGCTACTGTAAATCAGCTTGTACATAAGGTAAAAAATACTTTTAATTGCATTTATTGGTAATTAATTAAATGTATTGGTAATTAATCTAGTTTAAAAATTTTCATTGAAGGTTTTTGTACGAGAAGGTCGTGTGCACGAGGAAATTGTCAAATAAATACTCATTCTTGTCTCCGCATAAGATGTCGATGTGGAAACTCGATCCAGACAATGTAAAGAAATACATTGTAGATATGTTTTTAGGAAATATAGAAAATGATAAATTGTTCTTGGCACCATATAATTCAGGGTACGTAATTTTTATTTTTTAATTGATGAGAATTTAATTTATTAGTTGTGTATAAACAAAATTGCTTAACCAATTTTTTTGTTGTTGTAGGGCACATTGGGTGCTATTTGCAATCAATGCGGTCTCTGAAGTTTATATACTATTTGGATCCCGTGCATGGCAATTACAGCAATCACCCCGAAATAAAGACTATGCTCGACACGTAAGTAATATTCATTTATTTCTTACATTACATATATATACACATATATATATATATATATATCGTGTGTTTGTTCATGCTATAATAATCACATTTATTCATTCGATAGTGCCTTAAAAGTTTTTCGAGCTCAAAGAGGTGCTAAAGTGTCGAAGCAAAAGTCTAATAACATTACATGGATCCCAATAAAGTGCCCTCGTCAAACAAATAACATCGACTGTGGGTACTACGTATTGAGATTCATGAAGGAGATTGTTGAGAAGAATAAAACTATTATCCCAGAAACGGTACGGTATTTTTCATTATATGATTTCTCATATATAAATTATCTATATATTTGATACTAACTTAATATAATATGTTCAATTTTATATATTGCAGTACTTTGACAATTCCAGTCCATCATATTCTGAGGAAGATCTGATGGAATTAAAGGAAGACTGGTGTCAGTATGTGCTTGACATGCAAATTATTTGATTTTCTGGGAAATAGCTTGCTGCTGGGCAAGGGATCTGAATATTATATGGTAGCTAGTGCATATTATGTATATCTGTTAGTTATTATATGTAAATGATCATAGGACACAATATATGAACATGCATATGGATCTGATGTAGTTTAGGTTGTAAATTAGGTTATATATATATGTATCTGAATGTAGTTAATTAGGTTGTAAATTAGGTTATATATATGTATCTGAATGTAGTTAATTAGGTTGTAAATTACAGAGTTACAGAGTTGCATATATGTTATTAAGTTACAGAGTTCTGATTTCTGTTCTACTGATTATGTGAACTGCTTATGGTTTTGAATATGTTTGTTGTTGTGTGCACTGATTGTGAACTGATTTTGGATCAAAATAATTTTGGATACAAAGATAAAAGACAGCGCTTTCTAAAAAAAATGCCATAAAAAGCTAAAAAGCGTTTTTCATTTCAAATATTTAAATTTACAGCGTTTAAAAAAAAAACCAATTTACAGCGCTTTTTTTAAAAAGCGCTGTAAAATGTTGTTGTAAAAGCGCTATAATGGTGGTGTCCTTTTACAGCGCTTTCTTGAGAAATGTAAACATGTACAACAAAAGCGCTGTAAAATGCAGACCCATAAATTCTTATAATGGGTGTGCTTTTAACAGCGCTTTTCTCAAAAAGGCGCTGTAATGCAGACCCATAATTTCTTATAATGGGTGTGCATTTTATCGCGCTTTCTCAAAAAGCGCTGTAAATGCGACCATAATTTCTTATAATGGGTTGTGCATTTTTACAGCGCTTTCTCAAAAAAGCGCTGTAAAATGCAGACCATAATTTCATATAATGGGTGTGCAGTTTACCAGCGCTGTTCTCAAAAAACGCTGTGCGAGCCATAACTCATATAATGCATGTTGCATAATGTGCTAATAACAGCCGCGCGTTATATTTGTTTTTATACAGCGCTGTTGTATTTTATAGCGCTTTTTAAAAGCGCTGTAAATGGATTAAAAAAAGCGTTGTAAAATGCAATTTTTCGCGTAGTGATA
>PGWS01016889.1:0-12452 GCA_002896235.1 Cicer reticulatum
GTGAATAATACCTCCTAGTTAAAATAACACAATTTTTATTTATTTTTTTGTCACAAATTCTAAAAAAAGAAAGAAAAAAAAAACTATTATAGTTGGTAACAATTGAGTAACACAGATGGACCCTATAAATTGGATATCATATTAGGAGCTCTCTGTTAACATATATATGTTGAATTTCTTTAAAATGAAATTTTTGATAATAAAAATTAATTTAGTAGTAATAAAAAAAATATATATCAGACTAATAAGTTTTTATATTACTGTGTAGTGAAGATAGGTTATTGATAAGAACATTATCGATTTTCAACAAATAAATTTATGTGTAGTGAAGAAAAACAAAGTGAAAATAAAAATAAAAATGCGATCAAAATTCATATGTTTTTTTATTAAATCTAAATTTTGAATTGTAATTAATAAATAGTAATAGTATATCTAATAGGAAATAGCTATATATAAACATCAATGTCGAAAATATCCTGCACTCAGCAAGGAAGAGTAGTGGGGAGTATTATATGTTGTAAGAGGATAAATAGAGATAGAAAGAGGTATGTTGTGTTAATGGATTTGGAGTACCGTTTGGTACAGAGAAAAAGAGAAGGTTACAGAGTATAGAATCAATATGCTTCTTTCTTGAATTGGTAACATTGTCATTTTCAGTTTTTTTCATGAATGTCTCAATTATCACAAATTTCTATATGATACTGATTTTAATGAAGGTTGATATTTGTCAATATTATATGAAAAAGATATTTGGATTTTGTATCAAAGCTATTTTGAGACTGAAAAGTAAATTGTATAAAATGCAACATTTAGAAGATATGAAGCAGTATGGTGGTTGAGAAAATTGGTTGGAGTTGTTGCAGCTAAAGATTTTTCCCGCAGAGACTTCTAAAGAAGAGGTTAGGCTATGTTTGAGGAGTGGGATCATTCTTTGTAATGTCTTAACAAAGTTCAACTAATGTATCCAACGTCAGTTTGGATGCTCCTAATTTTATTTACTATATGTTTTTGGTTATTCTTTGTTTACTTATGTAAATTATGTATTATTCTTTATAGGTTGGAGTGCCATTATCAGCATTTCAGTATTTTGAAAATGTTAGAAACTTTATGGTGGCTGTTTAGGAAATTAGAATTCCTACATTTGAAGAATTTGATATGGAACAAGTATGTAAAGGATCATATGTTTAATAATATTAGAATTTCAAGATTGTCAGAATTTATGAATAAGTATTGCATTTAACTGAAGGTATGCTTGACGTGCTTTCTATATGTATGTCCCTAAAATTGGCCTATTGCTTGCAATTGCATATTCATTTACCTTGCACATTGTATACCCCATCTCTGACGCCTGCGTAAAAAATATATATAATTAATATAATAATAATTAATATAATAATAATAATAATAGATAATAATATAATAATAATAATAATAGAATTAATAATAATAATATAATATTAATATTAATAATAATTAAATAAAACAAAACCCTTGCCACCTCATCCCATTTTTCCCAATTCCTCTTTCTCTCTTCCTCTCGGCAGACAGCAACCCCTCCCCCTCCTTCATTTTTGTTTTCCTTCCTTCTTTTCTTCCCTTCTCCTTCTTCTCACTCTATTACTCAAACCCTCAATCCTTAAAGGAGGTTTAACATCCCCACAAGCTTAATTTCTCAAACTCCTACAAATTCTTTTGGTTGAGATTTTTGGGTTAGGGTTTGTGTTCTAAGGAAGGAAAAAGGGTACCCATCTCTTGAAAGTGGTTTATTGAGACTCATTGAGGTAAATGCACAACTCTAATCCTAGTATGAATTCATAGAAAAATGTAGTTTTGAGTAAAAATCTTATTTCGTGTTTAGAGTATATTTAAATGATGCTGATAGTTTTCTAGAGGTAGTTAAACTTTAGAATAAATTTCTCTAAAGTTTTGGAAATATTTTTATACTCAGATTTGTCAACTGAGACCTTGCCGGCTACTCTGAGAGTTGTTGGAGAGCAAACTAGACGATTCTCCATAACAGTGAGTTGACGACGATTCATCGTCATTTATTTTTATATAATGCTATTATTATTATTATTACTTGGTTTCTATATTAAGTATATTATGAAAAATTGGGAAAACACCAACCTTTGAATTTATCTCAATTTCGTCAATTATTTAATTTAACGGTGTTGTTATATAATATTTATTATTATGATTTATATGAGTTAAAGTATTTAAAGCTTGAATTGTTATGCGATTAAATGTGTTTTTCATGAATTACGATGAATGATTTAAAATATGTATTTGAGAATTCGTTCGTTATAATTATTAATCGGTGTTAACTGCGTTAGGTGACCAGTTACCACGTGTTGGATTTAGGGAGAGTTAACCGTTAGATGGAGCCGCTTACGAGAGAGGTCATCGTAGGAGGAGGAGGGCTATCAACGAATAAGCTTCTAAATTGATACGTTGCTGATGCGTTGCGGAATTAGGGGAGAGGGCACATCCGTTAAGATGGAGCGCCCCTAAGGGAAAGGCCACCCTTAGGAGGAGAGGGCTATCAATGAGATAAAGCCGCCTCTTGGTTCTAATAATTTGTATTGTTATTTGTTTGATTTTTATAATGATTTTAAGGTTGTTCATTTTGATTTTGTTTCGTTATTCACTGAATTTTTAATATTTTTGTCAAGCGATTAAACAGTTATTCGTGCCTTTTGTGTTTCCCTTCTAATTGATGGTGGTTGTTGTCTCCTCACTAAGTCTTTGTGACTTACCCCTTTATGTTGCTATTTTTTTTCAGATTCGCAGGCAATTGAGTAGAAATCTGTTATTTGATTCAAGTCTCCACATATTTCTTTTGGTAGGCCTCTTTGATTGAGGACCATTTTTGTAACGTCTGTTGAGTCTATGTAATTTGCAGCTATTTTGGAGTCTAGAAATTTTTGGGAAATTGTATTAAACGATTAGATTATGTTCTTTGAATTGTGACTGAATTGAGAATTTAACAGGGATTTTATAAATTTGGGAATGTTGAAGTTACAGAGGATACTCTGTCGAAATTTCGAGGAAAAGTATATATATATATTTTTGAAATGGTTATGGAACGATTTAGTGTTTAATTGTTAAGTTAGTTGGTAGGCTTGCCAGGCTAGGAGTATAGCTTGCGCGCCGGTCACGACATTTAAATTTCGGGTCGTGACAATCTCTTATTAATATTTATTTGTTTAATTCCTTGGATCTGGACATTGTATTAATATTATACCTCTCACCTCATCAAATGTAAGGATGGATCAAAAGCCTTCTCCATTGACCGTCTTAACGATAATTTCTGTGATTGCCCTGATGGCACTAATGAACCTGCTGTCTATGCTATCATACTGTAGTATCAAATATTTTTTAAATTTTATGAAAATTTGCAGATTGAATCTACTCAATAATAAATAGTATTAAATAGATGGTTGAATCAATGAAGTTCAAGGTCTACAGCTTGGCCAGTAGGGAAGTTTTATTGCAGAAACATAGCAAGGAAGCCACAATTCATAGTTTCTTCACATGTTAATGACCGTTACTGTGGTCAACATTTTCTTCTTTAATTTTTTTCAAACAGCTTTGAGGGCAATCGCTTCCCATAAGGAGTTCAATTTTAGAAAATGGACTAAAGCTTCATCACAATTTAGGTTATAGTTGACTCTTGTAGGATTAGGACCATTTGTTAAGGACATATGCATTCAATATTTAAATTCTCTCTCAAAATTTTCAAGCTCGCTAGCAATGCTACAATTCTTCCTCGTATTATAAGAGGCTGAAGAAAGGTTCAATTCTGACACAATGCCGATAGAGAGGGTGTGTAGTCAGAAAAGAACTTAGGAACCTGAAAATGGAAAGTTCCAAACTAAGGAACCTCATATATAAAAATTAAGTTGCTTCTATATGACTCATCCATTAATATTTAAGCAGTCTCATTTTTTCTTATTTATGATTTTTGTGTTTCTCTCTACTCTCAGTTGATATCTGTTTCCATTTGCTTTAGGCTGCAAGAGAAACTGACGCACTTAAAGAGGGGAATGATAAGCTTGAAAAACGAGTGGAGGAACTCACGTGGGGCCTCCAACTAGAAAAAAGTTTAAGGGTGAGATATATTTTTTGTAGTTAGATAAAATATCGAGGATATTATTGTTCTTTTATTTTTCAAAATCACGCCTCAAATATTGTGGGAATAGATCAATTCTTTATTTATATTTATTTAGTTTTTAGTAACAGATAATACCGTAGAAATAGATAGATTTTTTATTTATATTTATCTAGTTTTTAGTGACAGACAATACCGTAGAAATATATCAATTCTTTATTTATATTTATTTAGTTTTTAGTGACAGTCATTATTGTAGATACAAATCAAAAACATTTAGTGATAGTTCCAAAGGCATAGTTAGACGCCCCTTTAAGTAGATCCGAGTGTCAATTTGACATGTACAGGTACATTTGGTTTTTAAATAAAATGAGTTTTTAAATAAAATTATATTTTCTCGTTTAAATATTGAAATAATTGTGTATTTTCTATTAATGTCAATAAAATATTTCTTTTTTGAGATTTTTTATTGCTCATAATTGTAAATATTGAATATTTTTTATGATAGAATATACAAAAATTGTATAATGGTTATAAACAATGAAATGATATTTTTTAGTATGAAATGATCTTTCTTAAACTATAAAAGCTGGCAATAACCCTTTTATTTGTAAAAATAATTGTTAATGTAAGAAAAAAAAATAGTAACACTCTTCAATTAGAAAATGTTATGTAAAGAAGCTCGCTTGTATTTGACTTAGTATTTAAATTAGTGAATGTTTCTCTAAAAAGATTATTGCATTTGAATTGGTTCTTAAATTATGTTTCAATATCAAAATAATATTCCCATAAAAAAATATTTATTTTTAATAATTTCAACAAAAAATAACGAGACTCTAGGATTTAATTATATACATATTTAGTGTAAAAAGTTGTTACTTTATCTGTCAATCACATTTATTAGATGTGTTTGATTTTTTTTCATAACTGGCTCTAAAATCATGTCTATAAATATTGTGATGTGATGATAATGTAAAACTTTTTAAATTGACTGTGCATGAAATTATTTTTTACTAAGACAATGTATAACAAATAAATTTAATATAAAATATAAAATAAATAAATCAAAAATGTTATTTATTTCATTAATTATGTTATTTTTAAACCATCAATATTATCTTAAAAAAATAAGCAACAGGTTATCGATAGTCAACATACTTAGAAAAAAAATTGAATTTAAGTTACTCCTTACTATTTTAAATTTTGTAACAAAGTTAGATCATTCTAACGAAAAGTTTAAAAAAAAATAAGATTTAACATTAAACACAATTGTAATTGATATTAAACTTTAAACACATGTAATAAAGAGAGAACAGTAGCAAAATCATGTTTTGTATTGCCAATTGGACACAAATACAAGAATAACAACAATAACAGTATCTTGTCAAAATTGACAAAATATCTAGTATATACATAGCAGTGTTAATAGTAAAGTGACGATGATGATGGCAAGATGCAAAAGAAACAAGTTGTTGTCTTGCATATCTTATCTTGACCTTTTGGTTTGGAAGAAGCCTTTTATTTCATGAGCATGTTCATCCCTTTTTCTCTTGTTTATTTTTCTTTCTTCAAGGTCCCAATCTTTTTTGAGAGACTTCCATTTGTTTTCAAAATATTCACTAAACTTTAACGCAATTTTATGAACCTCATTTCTAGGGGGATATAATAACATTCTTTGAGAGAATACAAATCTGATGTCAGTAGCAAATTCATCGGGTGTTGAATAGAGTTGCAATTTGGATTCAATATCTTTCAAACCCATAGTCTTCAACTTAGACTTGTTCTCTAAATTATCCTTGTCATGAAAAGCCTTCAAGAACTTGAGATCAATAGGATCTTTTAGAGGCCAGCTATCTCTTCCAATCAAAATCCTCTTCAAAATCACCCAACATTGCATCTTCTTGTAATGTTGCATCGGCTTCTTTCTCTTTTCAGTCATGATCTCACCGCCATCAAACTTCAAGCAACAATTTTCGGTTCTTGGGTTTCTTGTTTCATTGATAATCTTCTTGGAACAAGAATCCTTCATTTCTTGCACACCAACTTCTTTAGACAAGATGGGTTTTGAATCTTTGACAGAATCGGTTGTTGTGTTGTTGTTTTGTTGAGACATAATAGCTGTTGAATCTTTAGCGTCAAGCCAGAAACATGTAACAATTGGCTTGGATGTAGAATGTTCCATCTTAATATCTCCTTGAGAATGATTCTTTTGAGAAGAAAACTTGATTATAAGTCGCTTACGAGGTTGTTTAGTATTCTCCAAATCTTTAGTATTCTCCAAATCCATTACCGATAATGAACTCATTGTGTTGTTTATGTGTATGGAGAACAAACAAGAAAATGGAACAAGAATAACAATGATCAATTCAATTCACTATATGTTTGGAGTGTGTACTGTTGGCTCTGTTTTTATAAGGTTAATAATCAAAATCAAATCAAATCTTCAAAACCGAAAAAATCAAATCTTTTTTTTTTACCGTTGATTACTAAATCTTTTTCACATGCATTTAACTTTTTTTAATACTGTTGCATTTAATTTCTTTTTTTTTTTAGTTCTGTTGCATTTAATTTCAATTCATAATAAATTATTCCTGAAAATTTGAGTTTTAAAATTAAAATAATTTTTTGAGTTAAATTCTATTTATCTATTATGTGAACTTCAGATATTTAGACTCTATTTACTTAAAATCAGAGATTATAAAATAAAAAATTATATACCCAAAAACCAACTAATTCTAAGTTTGCTGCCCCATTTTTATAAATTTGGAAAAAAATTCAAATTTTTTAAATGTTAGAAAAATCTGGTATTCTAGTTTTTTGAAAAAGTGAATAATCTTAAGGGGTAAAATCCGGTAAATTCTAAGTTTGCTGCCCTTTTTTTGAAAATCTGGTATTCTGTTTCAGATTTTTAAGGGGTAAAAAATTTGGAACATCTTTATAATCTTAACACTGGTTTTAAATTTTTTTAAAGTTTTTAAATGAATTTGAGTTTTAATTTAAATATTATAAGTCTATTTTTAGATATTTTTATGGTTTACCGAAATATGAAAGTTAAGGTCTGGTGACAAATTAAATTAACTTATTAGCTCATATAAAAAAATGTTTATTTTATTAATCTAATTATAAGTTTATAATTATTTACTAACTTATAGCATTTTTTGATATGTTAACTTCAAGTTAGCTTTTTAATTTGTAGTTTATCATATTTTATAATTAATTTTACTCTATATTTTACACAAAAAAAAATCCCTTTCGTATCCTTTATAATTTAGTTTACAATTTTTGAGATGAGATTCACATTTGTCTTACTAAACTCTTACTACAGATGTAGTCCGGGAATTTATTTATTTATTATAATTTTAAAAAATAAATAGTGTTATGATGATATTATATTAAGGCAAATAACTCTGCTCCTTACTTAATTTCAGTAACGTTTTAGTCCTTTACTTTTATTTTTTCCGACTTGGTCCTTTATTTTAATTATTAAGTGACAAATGATTTTATGTTTTAAAATTTCAACAATGTTATCCTTTTTTATACAAAAATTCAAACAAAATTCAAAAAATTAATTATATTCTTCAATATAATACAAATTTCATCAAATTCGTAATGCAAATCTTCAAATAAACTTATATTTTCATACTTTATTTGATATTGTTAGGAATAAAGGACTAAATCGGGAAGAAAAAAAAGATAAAGGACTAAAACGTTAATTGAAATTAAGTTAAGGGACCTGTAAATAAAGGACTAAAACGTTAACTGAAATTAAGTTAAGGGACCACATGTGATATTTAGCCTTATATTAATATTCAATGTATAAAAGAGAATTGACACTTAATCAAGTAATAGATCAAGTAATTAATAAACTTTAGTTAAGGATAAATAATTCGAAAATATTTGAATGAAATCTTAAGTGAGTTTGTCTATATAGTTAATATTTTATCCGATCTGATTTCGCAACAACCGACGGTGAGGGGGGAAGTGCAGCTTGCGGCTACGGTTTGATGGGAGAATATGAAGAAGAGTTGAGGAATGAAATGTGGTGTTTTTAATTTCTTTTTTCTTTTTTAACATTTTTTATTTTATTTTTAGGATTTTTGGATCAAATATAAAGGCATAATGTGAATAATACCTCCTAGTTAAAATAACACAATTTTTATTTATTTTTTTGTCACAAATTCTAAAAAAAGAAAGAAAAAAAAAACTATTATAGTTGGTAACAATTGAGTAACACAGACGGACCCTATAAATTGGAGATCATATTAGGAGCTCTCTGTTAACATATATATGTTGAATTTCTTTAAAATAAAATTTTTTATAATCAAAATAATTTATAGTAATAAAAAAAAATACTATCAGACTAGTAATTTTTACATTAGCAGGGTAATTTTATTTAAATCCTAAACTTTTGATTAAATTGCAAAATCTCATTCATGGTGATTGATTAAAAAAGAATAATGTTAACATTTACTTATAATTATATCATATTCATTGTGGACTATTTTCAAAACACATTAATAAGATATATTGACATATTCTAATTTATAGTTAAAACTAAATTCCTCTTTTTTTATTTTGCAATTAATAGTAACAAACTCGAGCTCTCTAGATGAAGATGGTTATGATAAGAACATTATCGATTTTCAACAAATAAATTTATGTGTATTGAAGAAAAACAAAGTGAAAATAAAATTAAAAATGCGATCAAAATTCATATGTTTTTTTTATTAAATCTAAATTTTGAATTGTAATTAATAAATAGTAATAGTATATCTAATAGGAAATAGCTATATATAAATATCAATGTCGAAAATATCCTGCACTCAGCAAAAGGTTGTTGACACTTCGACGGTGATAATGCATTATTTGTGCTTCATGGAGACTACTACTATTTTAGTATATTGCATTTCTTATAATTAATTGATCTTCATAGTTTTAAAATGCAGATTGATGATGATCGAATTAGCTCGTTGCCAGATGAAATCTTGTGTAGGCAACTATTTTCAAAAGAAGTTTGAACCAACCTTGTTAGAGGCTGTTGCAAGAAACTTACGGTTAAGTAGAATTTGTTAGGTTAGTTACGTTAAAGAGTATAAAAGTGCAACACATTCTTATCATATAACAGTTCTTCATATAATCATTTCAAATTTTGTTTTTCTTTTTCTTGGCCTCAATCATGATTCTCAACAAACACAAACACATCAAAAGTTTTCATCTCATATGTCCCTCACTCACCCTTGTAACACCCCAAATTTTATAATAAACTATTTTATTAATTAAATAGGAATTTAGATAATTAATTTGGTGTTAAAATTATTTTATAATATATGTTGATTAGTTTCTGATTAATTTTCCTTATAGGCATGATTTCTATGATGTGCTAGTTTTATAAATATTAGATTACATGAGCGATATAAATAATAAATATTTTATTTTACTCTTTGATCAATTTTAGTGTAATATATAGTTTAAAGAAAAAGATTTTATGCGATTTTACGTGTATATACGTGTACTCAATTAATGTAATATTTTTGTCTGCGTTTGACGGATATTAAGTATGCACGTAGTTATATTTCATTTATTTATAACTACTTTATGTTTTTAGTTATTTTTTTTATAAATAATATCTTGAGATAGAATTGATATTGTGTTTGATTTCTTTTATTTTTATATACTTTTTTATGACATTGTGATTTTATATATATTTATTATGATTTAGTAATTAATATAAAGTGTTGGTGTAATATTTATTTATTTTATAATTTTGACTATTTTCTAATATGATGGTATTATTATAATGTGAGTATTTTGAGAAATAAGTATAATTGTAGATATTATTTTGAATGTAAGTTTTAATTATTAGTAATATGTTTTTTTTATATTGATTATTTTAATTACTCTAATTTAAAATTATTAGTAAAATCTGGAAAAATGGAGGAATATTAAAAAGGTGATTAAAAATAATAATTAATTTTCATTTTAGGCAATAAAAATAAATAATAGTAATAAAATAATAATTAATAATAATAATAATAAAATGGGGTTAAATGCAGTTAGATTAATAATAACTAACATATATATATATTATATATATAAAAGGTTCAAATAATTAACTCAAATAGGCTACAATATAAAAGCTGAAGGGCAGCCGCACAATGCTACATTAGGAAAGATGAAGAACTAGCCGCACTTGGAGGAAAATATAGAAAATTTGCATCGGTGATCGATAACTGTCCAAGAAAACTTTATCCACTGATTATTTTGCATCAAAACGATCGTGTGAAAAGTGGCTATATTATCCACTGATTAGTTTTCTGATTTATGGTAAGTTTCCTTGACCAATTTTGGAAATATAATTTTTAGAATGTCTTCTCATAATCTATTTTTGACGTTTACCCATAAATTGTCGAGTTAGATCGATTGAAGGACAAAGATTCAAATGACAAAGGTTGTCTGCACATGGAATCATATTCGTGTGTGAAAGCGTCGAAATAAGGTAAGGGGTGAGAGAACGTCTGAATTCATGAGTATAATATATTGTGAGATGAACAAGAAAACCGTATTTCCCAATGATTCATCCGGGACTCGCTACGTACGGCAGGAGCCCTTTGAGTGATAAATTAATTAATCTGCAAATAAGAAAATTGTGAGATTAAAATGTAGAATAAAAATATTTATAAGGTCTTGATTGATTTATTTTCGTTAAATGTGTGATATTTGATATTATTGTGATATTTAACATTATTGTGATATTTGATATTATTGTGATATTTAACATTATTCTGATATTTGATATTATTGTGATATTTGATATCATTGTGATATTTGATTTCAAATGAATTTGGTGCATATGTTTGATTAAATGAGTTTATGTGAATGTAGTGTATAATGTAAGTTTATTTGATGATGATGTGTGAATTATGATATAAATTTGTGATAAGTTTATGTGATGATAATGTTTGATTGATGATAGTGATTCTATAAAATTGTGATGAGTTTATGTGATGAGATATGATTAATGATAGTGATATTGTGATGAAAATATTGAAGTAATCCCATAGTTGGTGAAATAAATTTGATTCCAATTTGTGTTTGAGATGACGGTCTTAATGAAGTATCATAGGCCAACGAGGGGAGAAAATAAATATGGAGAATTTGTGAAGTGAATATTATTTTGTCATCATATAGGTAGGGCTTGACAAGCCTAGTGATTCCGGGGAAGTACAACTGAATGAGCCTGATCGTGGCGGTCTACTATTGAGCCTTAAGGCAAGATTGTTAGACCGTGGAGGTATTCGGGTGGGGAATTTCTTGGTGACTTGGAGGTAGCAATCCAAATGTCGGGAGCTACCATGCAACACACGTTTACCTCGACTGTCACGTATATGTGTCTCGGGTTGAGTTGAGGGGATCTATGAAGACATGGCCAATTTGAATTGTCCGTCCACCGGGATGGTGGCATAGTATCAAGCCTCCTAACCAATTACTTCAGAGTTAGAATGGAACCACATTGTGAAGTAGAGTCTAAGTTCATGCATAGCATTGCATTGCCTTGTGATTGTTTCATTGTGATTGATGTGTTTTAGAAGTAATAATATTTACTCTTAGATGATTTGATGCACATTATAATGAGATGATTATCTTACTTGAGTGAATTTGATGTTATAATATGATACTATTTACTTAAATATTTTGTTATATCGTAATGTGATTATGATACGGTGTATTATGATTGTTGTGTGTTCTTCTTACTTATATTATACTATTAACATGATTTTGAAACTCACCTCCTTCGTTGTTTGTGTTTGACTGACTTGGCCCTGCGTTTGCGAAATCTCAGTTGTTACAGGTTAATGAGTCTTGAAGTTCAAGTTTGGGAGGAACCCCGCTCTAATAGGTTATACCGGGAATATAGAATGTAATTTGTATTTAACTTATTTATTTTGAAACGACTTTTATGAAAACCAACGTACTAGTAAGTTTTTAGAATTAAATCAAGTAATTATACTTAAATCAAGCTTATTGAGATTGCACTATGGAGTAAAGAAGTTTAAAGTGTTCCTTTTGATTTTTGAGAAACGTGATATCGTAAATTAAAAATAAATTTTTTAATTTCTTTAGAAACATATTTTATTTATCTGCTGCAAATTTTATACAAATATGTTATAAATTATTATATATATTATTTTGGGGATTAGGGTGTCACAACCCTTTTGTCTAATGTTTTTTATTTGTAATTTTTGCAGATGTCTGATCGTGTTCCTGTTTTTCTCGCTTGAATGCATTTCTTTGGAGTTACAAAAGTGCACTATTAAACAATTTAGAGGAGATAAATATGGGT
>PGWS01016890.1:0-16562 GCA_002896235.1 Cicer reticulatum
AAGATAGGTTATTGATAAGACATATCGATTTTAACAATAATTTATGTGTAGTGAAGAAACAAACAAAGTGAAAATAAAAATAAAAATGCGATCCAATTCATATGTTTTTGTCTATATCTAAATTTGAATGTAATTAATAAATAGTAATAGTATATCTAATAGGAAATGCTCTATATATTAACATCAATGTCGAAAATATCCTGCACTCAGCAAGGGAAGAGTGTGGGGGAGTATTCTATGTGTAAAGAGGATAAATAGAGATAGAAAGAGGTATTTGTGTTAATGGATTTGGAGTACCAGTTTTGTACAGAGAAAAAGAGAAGGTTACAGAGTAAGAATCAATATGCTTCTTTCTTGAATTGGTACATTGTCATGTTTCAGTTTTTTTCATGAGATGTCTCAAATTATATCATTTTCCTATATGATACTGATTTTAATGAGGGTGATATTTGTCAATATTATATGAAAAAAGATATTTGGATTTTGTATCAGCTATTTTGAGACTGAAAAAAGTTAATTGTATAAAATGGCACATTTAGAAGATTAGAAGCAGTTATGGTGGTTGAGAAAATTGGTTGGCAGTTGTTGCAGCTAAAGATCTTTCCCGCAGAGAATTTAAAGAAGAGTTTAGGCTATGTTTGAGGAGTGGGATCATTCTTGTAATGTTCTTAACAAGTTCAACTATGTATCCAACGTCAGTTTGGATGCTCCTAATTTTATTTACTATATGTTTTTTGGTTATTCTTTGTTTACTTATGTAAATTATCGTATTATTCTTTATAGGTTGGAGTGCCATTATCAAGATTTCAGTATTTTGAAAATGTTAGAAACTTTATGGTGGCTGTTTAGGAATTAGAATTCCTACATTTGAAGATTTGATATGGAAACAAGTATGTAAAGGATCATATGTTTAATAATATTAGAATTTCAAGATTGTCAGAATTTTAGATAAGTATTGCATTTAACTGAAAGGTATGCTTGACGTGCTTTCTATATGTATGTCCCTAAAATTGGCCTATTGCTTGCAATTGCATATTCATTTACCTTGCACACCATTGTTCCCATCTCTGTTAACGCCTGCGTAAATATAATAATAATATAATAATAATAATAATAATAATAATAATAATATAATAATAATAATAATAATAATAATATAATATATAATAATATTAATATTAAATTAATAATAATTAAATAAAACAAAACCCTTGCCACCTCATCCCATTTTTCCCAATTCCTCTTTCTCTCTTCCTCTCGGCAGACAGCAACCCCTCCCCCTCCTTCATTTTTGTTTTCCTTCCTTCTTTTCTTCCCTTCTCCTTCTTCTCACTCTATTACTCAAACCCTCAATCCTTAAAGGAGGTTTAACATCCCCACAAGCTTAATTTCTCAAACTCCTACAAATTCTTTTGGTTGAGATTTTTGGGTTAGGGTTTGTGTTCTAAGGAAGGAAAAAGGGTACCCATCTCTTGAAAGTGGTTTATTGAGACTCATTGAGGTAAATGCACAACTCTAATCTTTAGTATGAATTCATAGAAAATGTAGGTGTTTTAAAATCTTATTTTTTGTGTTTAGGTATATTTAAAACGATTTTTAGAGGTTTCCTAGAGTAGCTAAACTTTAGAATAATTACTAAGTCTTGGAAAATATTTTGATACTCAGATTTGTCAGTTGATAACTCTGCGGCTACTCTGAGAGTTGTTGGAGAGCAAACTTAGACGATTCTCCATAACAGTGAGTTGACGACCGATCATCGTCATTTATTTTTATATAATGGCTATTATTATTTTATTCATTTACTTGGTTTCCTATATTAAAGTATTTATTGAAAAATTTGGGAAACACAACCTTTGAATTTATCTCAATTTCGTCAATTATTTAATTTAACGTCCGTTGTTATATAAATAAGTTATTATTTTGATTTAGTATGAGTTAAAGTATTTAAAGCTTGAATTGTTAATCGATTAAATATGTTTTTCATGAATTACGATGAAATGATTTTAAATATGTATTTTGAGAAATCGTTTGTTGATAATTATTAAAATCGTTAACTGCGTTAGGTGCACCTAGTTACCACGTGTTGATTTGGGAGAGTTAACCTTAGATGGAGCCGCCCTTACGAGAGAGGTCATCCGTAGGAGGAGAGGGTATCACGAGATGTAAGCTCCCTAATTGATACGTGCTGATGCGTTGCGGAATTGAGGGGAGAGGGCCATCCGTTAGATGGAGCCGCCCCTAAAAAGGCCACCCTTAGGAGAGAGGGCTATCAATGAGATAAAGCCGCCTCTTGGTTCTACAAATTTGTATGGTTATTTGTTTGATTTTTTTATAATGATTTTAAGGTTGTTCATTTTTGATTTCGTTTCGTTATTCACTGAATTTTTAATATTTTTGTCAAGCGATTAAACAGTTGATTCGTGCCTTTTGTGTTTCCCTTCTAAGTGATGGTGGTTGTTGTCTTCCTCACTAAGTCTTTGTGACTTACCTTTTATGTTGCTTATTTTCAGATTCGCAGGCAGTTGAGTAGAAAGAATCTGTTATTTGATTCAAGTCTCCACATATTTCTTTTGGTAGGCCTCTTTGATTGAGGACCATTTTTTGTAACGTCTGTTGAGTCTATGTAATTTGCAGCTATTTTGGAGTCTAGCAATTTTTTGAAATTGTATTAAACGATTAGATTATGTTCCTTGAATTGTGACTGAAATTGAGAATTTAACAGGGATTTTATATAATTTGGAATGTTGAAGTTACAGAGGATACTCCTGTCGAAATTTCGAGGAAAAGTATATATATATATTTTTGAAATGGTTATGGAACGATTTAGTGTTTAATTGTTAAGTTAGTTGGTAGGCTTGCCAGGCTAGGAGTAATAGCTTGCGCGCCGGTCACGACATTTAATTTCGGGTCGTGACAATCTCTTATTAATATTATTTGTTTAATTCCTTGGATCTGGACATTGTATTATATTATACCTCTCACCTCATCAAATGTAAGGATGGATCAAAAGCCTTCTCCATTGACCGTCTTAACGATAATTTCTGTGATTGCCCTGATGGCACTAATGAACCTGCTGTCTATGCTATCATACTGTAGTATCAAATATTTTTTAAATTTTATGAAAATTTGCAGATT
Source organism: Cicer reticulatum (assembly GCA_002896235.1). Taxonomy (NCBI): domain Eukaryota; kingdom Viridiplantae; phylum Streptophyta; class Magnoliopsida; order Fabales; family Fabaceae; genus Cicer; species Cicer reticulatum. Next base: position 3,136 of record PGWS01016890.1, read on the forward strand.
GAATCTACTCAATAATAAATAGTATTAAATAGATGGTTGAATCAATGAAGTTCAAGGTCTACAGCTTGGCCAGTAGGGAAGTTTTATTGCAGAAACATAGCAAGGAAGCCACAATTCATAGTTTCTTCTTCACATGTTAATGACCGTTACTGTGGTCAACAGTTTCTTCTTTAATTTTTTTCAAACAAGCTTTGAGGGCAATCGCTTCCCATAAGGAGTTCAATTTTAGAAAATGGACTAAAGCTTCATCACAATTTAGGTTATAGTTGACTCTTGTAGGATTAGGACCATTTGTTAAGGACATATGCATTCAATATTTAAATTCTCTCTCAAAATTTTCAAGCTCGCTAGCAATGCTACAAGTCTTCCTCGTATTATAAGAGGCTGAAGAAAGGTTCAATTCTGACACAATGCCGATAGAGAGGGTGTGTAGTCAGAAAAGAACTTTAGGAACCTGAAAATGGAAAGTTCCAAACTAAGGAACCTCATATATAAAAATTAAGTTGCTTCTATATGACTCATCCATTTAATATTTAAGCAGTCTCATTTTTTCTTATTTATGATTTTTGTGTTTCTCTCTACTCTCAGTTGATATCTGTTTCCATTTGCTTTAGGCTGCAAGAGAAACTGACGCACTTAAAGAGGGGAATGATAAGCTTGAAAAACGAGTGGAGGAACTCACGTGGGGCCTCCAACTAGAGAAAAAGTTTAAGGGTGAGATATATATTTTTGTAGTTAGATAAAATATCGAGGATATTATTGTTCTTTTATATTTTTCAAAATCACGCCTCAAATATTGTGGGAATAGATCAATTCTTTATTTATATTTATTTAGTTTTAGTAACAGATAATACCGTAGAAATAGATAGATTTTTATTTATATTTATCTAGTTTTTAGTGACAGACAATACCGTAGAAAATATATCAATTCTTTATTTATATTTATTTAGTTTTTAGTGACAGTCATTATTGTAGATACAAATCAAAAACGTTTAGTGATAGTTCCAAAGGCATAGTTAGACGCCCCTTTTAAGTAGCATCCGAGTGTCAATTTGACATGTACAGGTACATTGGTTTTTTAAATAAAATGAGTTTTAAATAAAATTATATTTTCTCGTTTAAATATGAAATAATTGTGTATTTTCTATTAATTGTCAATAAATATTTCTTTTTTGAGATTTTTTATGCTCAAATTGTAAAATATTGAATATTTTTTATGATAGATATACAAAAATGTATAATGGTTATAAACAATGAAATGATATTTTTTAGTATGAAATGATCTTTCTTAAACTATAAAAGCTGGCAATACCCTTTTATTTGTAAAAATAATTGTTAATGTAAGAAAAAAAAAATAGTAACACTCCTTTCAATTAGAAAATGTTATGTAAAGAACTCGCTTGTATTTGACTTAGTATTTAAATTACGTGAAATGTTTCTCTAAAAAGATTATTGCATTTGAATTGGTTCTTAAATTATGTTTCAATATCAAAATAATATTCCCATAAAAAAATATTTATTTTTAATAATTTCAACAAAAAATAACGAGACTCTAGGATTTAATTATATACATATTTAGTGTAAAAAGTTGTTACTTTATCTGTCAATCACATTTATTAGATGTGTTTGATTTTTTTTCATAAACTGGCTCTAAAATCATGTCTATAAATATTGTGATGTGATGATAATGTAAAACTTTTTAAATTGACAGTGCATGAAATTATTTTTTACTAAGACAATGTATAACAAATAAATTTAATATAAAATATAAAATAAATAAATCAAAAATGTTATTTATTTTCATTAATTATGTTATTTTTAAACCATCAATATTATCTTAAAAAAATAAGCAACAGGTTATCGATAGTCAACATACTTAGAAAAAAAATTGAATTTAAGTTACTCCTTACTATTTTAAATTTTGTAACAAAGTTAGATCATTCTAACGAAAAGTTTAAAAAAAATAAGATTTAACATTAAACACAATTGTAATTGATATTAAACTTTAACACCACATGTAAATAAAGAGAGAACAGTAGCAAAATCATGTTTTGTATTGCCAATTGGACACAAATACAAGAATAACAACAATAACAGTATTCTTGTCAAAATTGACAAAATATCTAGTATATACATAGCAGTGTTAATAGTAAAGTGACGATGATGATGGCAAAGATGCAAAAGAAACAACTTGTTGTCTTGCATATCTTATCTTGACCTTTTGGTTTGGAAGAAGCCTTTATTTCATGAGCATGTTCATCCCTTTTTCTCTTGTTTATTTTTCTTCTTCAAGGTCCCAATCTTTTTTGAGAGACTTCCATTTGTTTTCAAAATATTCACTAAACTTTAACGCAATTTTATGAACCTCATTTCTAGGGGATATAATAACATTCTTTGAGAGAATACAAATCTGATGTCAGTAGCAATTCATCGGGTGTTGAATAGAGTTGCAATTTGGATTCAATATCTTTCAAACCCATAGTCTTCAACTTAGACTTGCTCTCTAAATTATCCTTGTCATGAAAGCCTTCAAGAACTTGAGATCAATAGGATCTTTTAGAGGCCAGCTATCTCTTCCAATCAAAATCCTCTTCAAATCACCCAACATTGCATCTTCTTGTAATGTTGCATCGGCTTCTTTCTCTTTTCAGTCATGATCTCACCGCCATCAAACTTCAAGCAACAATTTTCGGTTCTTGGGTTTTCTTGTTTCATTGATAATCTTCTTGGAACAAGAATCCTTCATTTCTTGCACACCAACTTCTTTAGACAAGATGGGTTTTGAATCTTTGACAGAATCGGTTGTTGTGTTGTTGTTTTGTTGAGACATAATAGCTGTTGAATCTTTAGCGTCAAGCCAGAAACATGTAACAATTGGCTTGGATGTAGAATGTTCCATCTTAATATCTCCTTGAGAATGATTCTTTTGAGAAGAAAACTTGATTATAAGTCGCTTACGAGGTTGTTTAGTATTTCTCCAAATCTTTAGTATTTCCAAATCCATTACCGATAATGAACTCATTGTGTTGTTTATGTGTATGGAGAACAAACAAGAAAATGGAACAAGATAACAATGATCAATTCAATTCACTATATGCTTGGAGTGTGTACTGTTGGCTCTGTTTTTATAAGGTTAATAATCAAAATCAAAATCAAATCTTCAATAACCGAAAAAAATCAAATCTTTTTTTTTTTTTACCGTTGATTACTAAATCTTTTTCACATGCATTTAACTTTTTTTAATTCTGTTGCATTTTAATTTCTTTTTTTTTTAGTTCTGTTGCATTTAATTTCAATTCATAATAAAATTATTCCTGAAAATTTGAGTTTTACATTAAAATAATTTTTTGAGTTAAATTCTATTTATCTATTATGTGAACTTCAGATATTTAGACTCTATTTATTTAAAATCAGAGAATTATAAAATAAAAAATTATATACCACAAAACAACTAATTTCTAAGATTTGCTGCCCCATTTTTATAAAACTTCTAAAAAAAAATTTCAAACTTTTTAAATGTAGAAAAATCTGGTAATTCTAGTTTTTTGAAAAAGTGAATAATCTTAAGAACGGTCAAAAATCGGTAAATTCTAAGTTTGCTGCCCTTTTTTTGAAAATCTGGTATTCTGTTTCAGATTTTTAAGGGGTAAAAAATTTGGAAATCTTTATAATCTTAACAGCTGGTTTTAAATTTTTTTTAAAGTTTTTAAATGAATTTGAGTTTTTAATTTAAATATTATAAGTCAAAATGATTTTTAGATATTTTTATGGTTACCGAAATACTGAAAGTTAAGAGTCTGGTGACAAATAAATTAACTTATTAGCTCATATAAAAAAATGTTTATTTTATAATTATTATAAGTTTATAATTATTCTACTAACTTATAGCATTTTTTGATATGTTACTCAAGTAGCTTTTTTAATTTGTAGTTATATATTTTTATAATTAATTTTACTCTTATTATTTTAACAAAAAATCCCTTTCTATCCTTTATAATTTAGTTACAATTTTTTGAGATGAGATTTCACATTTGTACTAAACTCTTACTACAGAAGTAGTAAGTCGGGAATTTTATTTATTTATTATAATTTTAAAAAATAAAATAGGTGTTGTTATAGTTATATTAAGGCTAAATTACATCTCTGCTCCCTTAACTTAATTTCAGGTAACGTTTTAGTCCTTTATCTTTTTTTTTTCCGACTTGGTCCTTTATTTTAATTTTAAGTGACAATTTGATATTTTATGTTTTAAAATTTCAACAATGTTATCCTTTTTTATACAAAAATTCAAACAAAATTCAAAAAATTAATTATATTCTTCAATATAATACAAATTTCATCAAATTCGTAATGCAAATCTTCAAATAAACTTATATTTTCATACTTTATTTGATATTGTTAAGAATAAAGGACTAAATCGGGAAGAAAAAAAGATAAAGGACTAAAACGTTAATTGAAAATTAAGTTAAAGGACCTGTAAATAAAGGACTAAAACGTTAAACTGAAATTAAGTTACGGGACCGCATGTGATATTTAGCCTTATATATTAATATTCAACGTATAAAAGAGAATTGACACTTAATCAAGTAATAGCTCAAGTAATTAATAAACTTTAGTTAAGGATAAATAATTCGAAAATATTTGAATTAAATCTTAAAGTGAGTTTGTCTATATAGTTAATATTTTATCTGATCTGATTTAACAACAACCGACGGTGAGGGGGAAATGCAGCTTGCGGCTACGGTTTGATGGGAGAATATGAAGAAGAGTTGAGGAATGAAATGTGGTAGGTTGGATCAAATAAAAGGCATAACGTGAATAATTACCCTCCTAGTAATAAAACAATTTCAGACTATTGTGACTATTATACGTTTAACAATTGGAGTCACAGACACTATAAATGGAGATATGTTAGAGCTCTTGTTAACGTATATAGTTCCTATCTAATTTGATAAAAGCAAAAATCTCATTCCACTGGGACGATAAAAAAAGAATAGATTAACATTTTACTTTTAATTTATATTATAGTTGCTTGTGACTATTTTCAACACATAATAGATATAGTTGACTATCATTTATATATGCAATAATAGTAACAAACTCGAGCTCCCTAATAAGATAGGTTATTGATAAGAACATTATCGATTTTCAACAAATAAATTTTGTGTGTATTGAAGAAAAAACAAAGTTGAAAATAAAATTACAAAAATGCGATCAAAATTCATATATTGTTTTTATTAAATCTAAATTTTGAATTGTAATTAATAAATAGTAATAGTATATCTAATAGGAAATAGCTATATATAAATATCAATGTCGCCAAATATCCTGCACTCAGCAAAAGGTTGTTGACACTTCGACAGTGATAAATGCATTATTTGTGCTTCAGGAGACTACTACTATATTAGTATATTCAATTTCTTATAATTAATTGATCTTCATAGTTTTAAAATGCAGATTGATGATGATCGAATTAGCTCGTTGGCCAGAGAAATCTTGTGTAGGCAACTATTTTCAAAAGAAGTTTGAACCAACCTTGTTGAGAGGCTGTTGCAAGAAACTTACGGTTAAGTAGAATTTGTTAGGTAGTTACGTTAAAGAGTATAAAAAGTGCAACACATTCTTATCATATAACAGTTCTTCATATAATCATTTCAAATTTTGTTTTTTTTTTTTCTTGGCCTCAATCATGATTCTCAACAAACACAAACACATCAAAAAGTTTTTCATCTCATATGTCCCTCATCACCCTTGTAAACACCCCAAATTTTATAATAAACTATTTTTATTAAGATAGAATTTAAGTAATTAATTTTGATGATTAATATTATTTAGAATAGTATGTGGGATAAATTGTGGCTTATTTTCGTTATATGGATGCTTTCTATGATTGTGCTAGTTTAACGAATACTAGATTACATGAGCGATATAAATAATAAATATTATATTTAATTATTTAATATATTTTTAAAAAAATAATAGTATTTAGTGTAATATAATTTTTAAAGAAAAAGATTTTATGCGATTTTACTGTATACACGTGCTACCAATTAATGTAATACTTTTACTGCGCTTGACTGATGTTAAGTATGCACGTAGGTATATTCCAATTATTTATAACTATTTTCTATTTTAGTTAATTTTTTATAAATAATTATCTTGAGATAAAATTGATGATCATTGTGTTTGATTTCGATTATTTTTATATACTTGTTATGACATTGTGATTTTATATATATTTATTATGATTTAGTAATTAATATAAAGTGTTGGTGTAATATTTATTTATTTTATAATTTTGACTATTTTCTAATATGATGGTATTATTATAATGTGAGTATTTTGAGAAATAAGTATAATTGTAGATATTATTTTGAATGTAAGTTTTAATTATTAGTAATATGTTTTTTTTATATTGATTATTTTAATTACTCTAATTTATAAAATTATTAGTAATAATTGGAAAATTGGAGGAAATATTAAAGTGAGATTAAATATTATTAATTTTTAATTTTAGCGAAAAGTAAAATATAAAGTAATAATATAAATATATATATAATGAATAAATGGGGTTAAATGATTAGATTAATAATAAAACTAACATATATATATATATATTTATATATATAAAGGTCAAATATAACTCAAATAGGCTACAATATAAAAGCTGAAGGGCAGCCGCACAATGCTACATTAGGAAAGATGAAGAACTAGACCGCACTTGGAGGAAAAATATAGAAAATTTGCATCGTGTGGATCGATAACTGTCCAGAAAACTTTATCTGTTTTTACTCAAATTTGTATGTTGTTTCATTCAATTAGCTAGTCCAATTAAACACAATTTTCCAGATTTTTATACTCGACTTCTCGTTGTTAGAATTCATTATTTTGCACAAAAACGATCGTGTGAAAAGTGGCTATATTATCCACTGATTAGTTTTATGGTATGGTAAGTTTCCTTGGACAATTTTGGAAATATAATTTTTAGAATGTCTTCTCATAATCTATTTTTGACGTTTACCCATAAATTGTCGAGTTAGATCGATTGAAGGACAAAGATTCAAATGACAAAGGTTGTCTGCACATGGAATCATATTCGTGTGTGAAAAGCGTCGAAATAAGGTAAGGGGTGAGAGAACGTCTGAATTCATGAGTATAATATATTGTGAGATGAACAAGAAACGTATTTCCCAATGATTCATCCGGGACTCGCTACGTACGGCAGGAGCCCTTTGAGTGATAAATTAATTAATCTGCAAATAAGAAAATTGTGAGATTAAAATGTAGAATAAAAATATTTATAAGGTCTTGATTGATTTATTTTCGTTAAATGTGTGATATTTGATATTATTGTGATATTTAACATTATTGTGATATTTGATATATTGTGATATTTAACATTATTCTGATATTTGATATTATTGTGATATTTGATATCATTGTGATATTTGATTTTCAAATGAATTTTGGTGCATATGTTTGATTAAATGAGTTTATGTGAATGTAGTGTATAATGTAAGTTTATTTGATGATGATGTGTGAAATTATGATATAAATTTGTGATAAGTTTATGTGATGATAATGTTTGATTGATGATAGTGATTCTATAAAATTGTGATGAGTTTATGTGATGAGATATGATTAATGATAGTGATATTGTGATGAAAATATTGAAGTAATCCCATAGTTGGTGAAATAAATTTGATTCCAATTTGTGTTTGAGATGACGGTCTTAATGAAGTATCATAGGCCAACGAGGGGAGAAAATAAATATGGAGAATTTGTGAAGTGAAGATTATTTTGTCATCATATAGGTAGGGCTTGACAAGCCTAGTGATTCCGGGGAAGTACAACTGAATGAGCCTGATCGTGGCGGTCTACTATTGAGCCTTAAAGCAAGATCGTTAGAGATTGGAGGTATTCAGGTGGGGAATTTCTAGGTGACTTGGAGGTACCAATCCAAATGTCGGGAGCTACCATGCAACACACGTTTACCTCGACTGTCACGTATATGTGTCTCGGGTTGAGTTGAGGGGATCTATGAAGACAGGGCCAATTTGAATTGTCCGCCCACCGGGATGGTGGCATAGTATCAAGCCTCCTAACCAATTACTTCAGAGTTAGAATGGAACCACATTGTGAAGTAGAGTCTAAGCTCATGCATAGCATTGCATTGCCTTGTGATTGTTTCATTGTGATTGATGTGTTTTAGAAGTAATAATATTTACTCTTAGATGATTTGATGCATATTATAATGAGATGATTATCTTACTTGAGTGAATTTGATGTTATAATATGATACTATTTACTTAAATATTTTGTTATATCGTAATGTGATTATGATACGGTGTATTATGATTGTTGTGTGTTCTTCTTACTTATATTATACTATTAACATGATTTTGAAACTCACCTCCTTCGTTGTTTGTGTTTGACTGACTTGGCCCTGCGTTTTGCGAAATCTCAGTTGTTACAGGTTAATGAGTCTTGAAGTTCAAGTTTGGGAGGAACCCCGCTCTAATAGGTTATACCGGGAATATAGAATGTAATTTGTATTTAACTTATTTATTTTGAAACGACTTTTGTATGAAAACCATATACGTACTAGTAAGTTTTTAGAATTAAATCAAGTAATTATACTTAAATCAAGCTTATTGAGATTGCACTATGGAGTAAAGAAGTTTAAAGTGTTCCTTTTGATTTTTGAGAAACGTGATATCGTAAATTAAAAATAAATTTTTTAATTTCTTTAGAAACATATTTTATTTATCTGCTGCAAATTTTATACAAATATGTTATAAATTATTATATATATTATTTTGGGGATTAGGGTGTCACAACCCTTTTGTCTAATGTTTTTTATTTGTAATTTTTGCAGATGTCTGATCGTGTTCCTGTTTTTCTCGCTTGAATGCATTTCTTTGGAGTTACAAAAGTGCACTATTAAACAATTTAGAGGAGATAAATATGGGTTGAAATTTGTGCAATAAGTTACGTTGAATTCAACATCTTTGTAAAGTATGACAATTTGTTGTTCGTCTTCTATTAAACAATAATATGTTAAAATTTATATTCTTTTTAATACTGATATTATTTTTTTAAAAAAAAATACTAATTGCTAAACATTCACCGCTCTCTCAAATGTTCAGCCAAAAAATAAATTTCTCTATAAAATGTTTGGTTAGGATGCATAAAATAAAAAAAATAAAAAAAAGAATTTAAAATAAACCCATAGTGAAGACCATCCTACAAACATTTAAACTGATTGAGCATGAAATTGATTTAAATTGGCATATTCAGATCAAAACACAAAAATAGAGAATACAAAGTTAAAAGTAGAATTAAAAATGACAAGAAAAAATGAATTGTTGTGGGTTTAATCATTAGTAAAAATGGCTGCAACTAACATTTTAAATTTAACTCTAGTTGTTCTCTTAATAGAAAAAATATCATAAAAAGGGTAATAACAAATCTAAATTTATTGTCAAATATTGTTAGAAAAATATGTATATGATTTTGTCATTGGTATTCATTCATTCTTACTTTGTCAAAAAAAATGATAAATCTAAATTCTTATTTCTGAATATGAGACTTCTATACAACCTAACTTGAAAATTTTTCACGAAAAATGTGTATGTTGGATATACGGTTGATTAGAAATAGTACAGATACAGAAACTTCAATTAGGTAATATTTTTAAAATTTTTGACAACATAAAACATCTATGTAAAAAAAACAAAACAAATAATTTATGAATCTAAATATTAAATATTATTTTTTTATCTATTATAATTCACATTGTTCTAAATCTTCCAAAGACACACTAATAACACTACTATGAAACTGAATATCGACAATCTTCTTTGTCTTATGGGAGACCACTATATTTTCATGTCGTAGAAGAGATCAAATATGCCAACATAAAAAAATACTCTGACTAACTACAATGAAAATTTAGAGAAAAATGAGCAAATAGTAGAATATAATTAAAAATCACCGAATCAAAAACTATTTGTGAAGAAGAAGAATTTCCAACTTTATCTACGTCTTTGAAAATAATGTAAAGAATTTCTTTTGATAAATTGGGGTTAGAAGTGGCGGCCCTGCTAATCGGAACGCTAAATTCATAAGGTGTGTGAAAATGGTTACTTGACAGAAAAATATTATACAACTTAAATAGTTATAAATTCAGAATTGAAGAAAAACACAATAGTGCAATTAATAAAAAGAGTTATTAAACAAAATCTACGTAGAATAGATTTTGATGTTAACAAATTCAGGAATTGAAGAGGCACAATAGTGCAATGCAATAATAAGAGTAAAATATCACATAAATATGGATTTCATTGTTTTTAATAAACACTGAGGTGATTGAATCCACTTAGAGTAGAATAGTATAGATGCATTTACTTATATAATGTATTAATAGTGATCTGGACATTATCCTAGTTTAAAGATGTTTAATAAAATTGTATATAAATATAGAAATAATATTTTAAAAATAACTATAAAATATTTAATATATCTGGTTAAAAATGAGCTATCATTGACAATTTTTTTTCATAGCGATTACTATGAAATATCAGTAGAGGAAATTGAAAAATTTAGAAACAAAAAAAATATGGAGAGTTAACATTAGGTATTTTTTTCTCATTGAGGAAACTTAGAGAGTTATGTTACACTTATTGTACTACAATATTAGGACCGTCTTGAGGTGAGAAATATAATATAGTTGTTATCATATAATATCACCCATCACTATTTCTGTTTCGTTAGTCAATTATCCATCAATTTATCATAAACAATGATCCAATAATAAAAATGAACAACTAGAATGCGACTGTGATTTATAAATTGTAAAATGAATGCCATCATAGACTAAATTATTATAGTCGTTCAAGAACCATATACCAAAATTCCCAATTGACAATTCAATAGATGAATTGAATATTAAATTTTAGTTTTTCAAGAATTGTATAACAGAAAAAGATATTCATAAATAGTGATAAAAGACAATTCATTTTCAAGCAATTCTTTAGATATGATTTAATATCAACGTTTAGTTCTTCAGAAAGTATTTCATAATTATCTTTGCAATCCTTTCACATAAATTTTGATAATTAAACGCCTTAATTCTTTATGGAACTATAAAAACAATCATCATATATGATGATCCAAGAAAATCACTCTTTTGCAATCTGTCAAAGATATGGTTTAATGTTAAATTCTAAGAAGTACAACTATATAAGCCAAAAAAAATTCCTCTAACACAAATTTATATGAAAACAAAAAATATTGATATGAAATAAAGAGAAATAAATTTCAAGAAATATGATCATGAAAAGAATATAATAAGAAATATTTTTGTTTTAGAAAATAAAGAAGAAATAGTAAGAAGAAATAAAATCTCTAAAGTTGATTATATCATTTACTCTTATGGTTAGAGTTCGTACTAATACACGTATTATAAAATTAAATCAATAAGAGTAAAATAAATATAAGAAATTATAGAAAAGCTAAATTTTAGAGAACTTGAGAGACAAGAAAAAAATTAGATATAAAAGAAAGTTATCATTCTACTCTTGTGTATATACCTCAAGTACTTTGAACCCTTCACTTTTATAAGGTCTATATTAAGAAGATTACAAAGATATGAAAGTATCCACTCAAGTAATATTGACATTAAACATATACATTAATAATATTCTCTAAGTCTCTTATTCCACGTAAATCATGTATTAATGAACGATCACATATTCACAATATAATGATTATATATAATATCCTAAAAGTATATTTACACATCATTGGCTCAATATAAATCAAAACGAACTGAGTTTTTCTTTCTAAACGCCATATAAAGTTTAAGATATCATAAATTTGTAAAGTCTTATTCTTAAAGGAAAAAAAAGGTCTTGCAAATTTAAAAAAAAAAATTAAACGAAAACTTACTAATTCACCCTTTAATTTAAATTAGTCAGTAAGTGAACACTATATATCAATGGTGAACCCATGTTTACTATGAAAAATTAAAGTGGATAAGCATACATTCAAAATAACAAAAATTTGGTTTGAGTTATAGCACATGACATGTTTTGTTATTCCTTCAAAATCCAATGCTCGTGTTTTAAAATGATGATAATTTCTGATAGCGTTTCAGCAAGTGTAACTGAATCCCCATTGCAAAATAATTAAACGGTAGTACCGAGTGGTCGAACTCAAGGATTGCGTTTTACTATTGAATATATTTAGTACTAAAATTGTGACAAAAAGGTTCCCCAGTGATTGAAATAATATTTAAATTGACAGCAGTAGTAAAATTGATCCTTTATAAATTGAGAAAATGTCAGGATGAGTTTCACTTCGAATCCAACCTTGGTGTCTAATTTGATCCTAGTTATTTGAATTCCTTTATTGAATTATTACCGAATTCTCTTTATTACTCTTGCCCTAATGCTTAGTGACATTAACCTTTAATTCCAAAGTAACCCCTAATTCCTTAGTAGATTTAAGATAGAATTACATGCAACCGTATAGAAATTCTCTTGTAATTATTGCTTTGCAACTAATTTTAAATGGGTCATGACCGCATCTATCCCTAGACTACAAATTCATGAATTTCTCATCTCGAGCATTCGTAAAGTCCACTTCCATTTCAAAATACAAATCGTAGAACATTTTAATGTTGATCAAGCAATAAAAAGCATTAAGCACATAGATGAGAAAAACAATTCCATAAACTCATTCATTAGCTAGAAATCAAATCAGAAAATAAGATTTCATCTGGTACAACTCATCCCTAACAAATAGGGTTTAGTTACTCATGACAGAGATAAAAAAGATAAGGGTTAAAGAAGAATTACAAGAATGATTCATGATGATCTTGATAAAACTGCTTCATCGCGTTAGAAACGGCCGTCTTTGAGTTTCTATGCTAGGGCACAAGTCTCCCAATGTTCCCAAGAGTCAAAAAGTCCCTAAAACAGTAAATATCTGCGTTTTATGGTTGCTGGTGCGCCGTTGCGCGCCCCAGGGCGCGTTGACAGAACTGAAACACGAGAAATGCGCTCCAGGCGCGCAGGGCGCCTCCAGGCGCACACATCTGTGTCTGATTGTATTTTGCATTTTTTCTTCATTCTTGGTTGCGTCTGAATTTGGTCCCAGTGTCTTCATAAAAAAGGTGTAGATATGGATCGTAGCTTTCATAGCACTTGGAGTTACACTAATTGGACATCTAGAACTCCAAATATGGCTGAAATACTCCACATATATCATGTTGATTTTCACCAAAATTTAGCACTGCACTAAAACAAAACGCAATGTAAAATTACGACAAATTCCTACTTAATCAAAGAAATAAAAACAAAAAACATTTTATTAACTCAAAGAACAAAAAATCAACAAAATGTATCAAATAAATCCTTAAT
>PGWS01016891.1:0-11664 GCA_002896235.1 Cicer reticulatum
CAAATAGATCAGCCTTCTGGTGTCTGGAAAAAAGTGCTTCAGGCGCGCTTGGGCGCGCGTTCTGTCATTTGGAGCTGTACAATCATTTCTTAACGCATCTTTTTTGATTCTTTGCTCATACCAAACATCAAAACTAAGAGAACTAGAAATTAGAGACTAAAATTGGAACTAAATGGAGTAAAATAAATCTAAAATGCAATAAATAAATACGGTGCAAAGGATATAAAATTGGGTTGCCTCCCAATAAGCGCTCGTTTAGTGTCTTGAGCTTGACGTCTCAACTACTGTCAAGGTGGCATATATGACAGGAAGAACACATCATCCTTCTTTTTCTTTTTGTTTGGTAGAAATTCCATGAACTTAAGAAATAAAAGATGTTGTTTCCATGTCTATTTCAATTGGACATGGATGAACAAGGCATAGATTGAATCTCGAACTTTATCAATCTCTTCTTTTTTCTTTTCCTCGTTCGTCTTTTCCTCTTGCTTATCTTCTTCTACCACAACAATGAATTATCTTCATCTTCAACTTCTCCCCATCTTCTCAAACTTTACCACTTGTTCAAATAACTCTCACATTGAATGTTTCAAATCTTTCAATTGAAAACCATGTTATTCTTCCATGAATTCAACCAAAAACGTCTGTAACGTGAAAGTCTTTGTCAATCTGATTCTTTGGATAGAATTTTTGGAGGTAGAATTTGTTCCCAATAGATCTTTTAATGTACGCTCGTCGTTTTCTGTGACTTTCAAAAAAAATCTTCATATTCTACTAGTTCGACAAGGTCATCAGCACATTTTCCATTCTTATGGCATTCTCCGGCAAAAGTCACACCTAAGAGCTTCATCAAGGATTCTGAAGGTGATATCTTAAAAATGTATAACTCAAGATTTGCCCCTCAATCATGCGACATATACCAGATATAAGACAAGTATCACACTCTTCATATAATTGTAGTAGAATATCATCATTATAATCTTCCATGCTTACAGCGAATAGTTATCTCAAACAAAGAGAGACAAACCACTAGACATGACATTAGCAAGTTCAACAAATAAAAAAAACATAAAATAAAATAAAATCAAAATTTATTGCAGAGCAAAAATTCAATTAGTAAATAAAATTAAATTCAATAGTGATATGGCAAATCCCCGACAACGGCGGCAAAAATTGATACGTTTCAGCAAGTGTACTGAATCGTGCAAGTAATAATAATAACGGTAGTACCGAGTGTCGAACTCAAGGATTTGCGTTTTACTATTGAATTAATTTAGTTACTAAAATTGAACAAAAAGGTTCCCCAGTTGATTGAAATAATATTTAAAATTGACAGCAGTAGTAAAATTGATCCTTTATAAATTGAGAAAAATGTCAGGATGAGTTTCACTTCGAATCCAACCTTGGTGTCTAATTGATCCTAGTTATTGAATTCATTTATTGAATTATTTACGAATTCTCTTTATTATTCTTGCCCTCATGTCTTAGTGACAGAACCTTTTAATTCCAAAGTAACCTCTAATTTCCTTAGTAGATTAAAGATTAGAATTAAGCATTACCGTATAGAAATTCTCTGTAAATTATTGATTTGCAACTAATTTAATTGGTTCATGCCTGCATCTATCCCTAGACTACAAATTTCTTGAATTTACTCATCTCAAGCATTCGTAAAGTCCACTTCCGTTTCAAATACAAATCGTAGAACATTTTAATGTTGATCAAGCAATAAAAGCATTAAGCCACAGAGATGAGAAACAATTCATAACTCATTCATATAGCTAGAAATCAAATCAGAAAAATAAGGTTCATCTGGTTACACTCTAATCCCTAAACAAATAAGTTTAGTTACTCATGACAGAGATACAAAAGATAAGGGTTAAAGAAGAATTACAAGAATGATTCATGGATGATTCTTGATAAGAACCTGCTCAATCGCGTTAGAAACGGCTGTCTTTGAGTTTCTATGCTAGGGGCACAAGTCTCCCAATTTCCCAGAGTCAAAAGGACCTAAAACAGTAAAAATCTGCGTTTTTATGGTGTTGTGCGTCAAAGAAATCTGTGACATCAGACTTGTGATGTTTTTTTATCTATCACTAAGCTACCTTAGCACTAAATATTAGATATCATTGTTGTTATAAAAAATATTATTAGATACTGCTTTTTTATAAAATAAAATTAATATGCACAATAAATGTTAGGTTTTGCCTGTTTGGTCATGTACCATAGAAAAATATAAACTAACTACCTCGCGCTTCTACCCTAACACCTTGAGAAATCTTTGTCTGTTTCTTGCATCTTCTCAAGGACCCTTTTCATCTCTACTATCTTAACAAACTCTTTACTAATCCCAAACCCTAAATTTAATTTCAAACAACCTAAATTCACTCTCTCGTTCACTTCACGATTTGTAGTAAGAAGTAACTTACTATTCTCTTTCAAATCATTTTAGTTTGCGATTTCAATTTTTATTTTGGTAGTCTTGCTTGTTAAGTGTCATTCATTTCGCGATTTGCTGAATGAAGTTGTGTGGGATTTGCGATTTCTTATATATTTGAGCTGATATGAGTGCTAATCTAAAATTTCAATTTACAATGCTTCAATTTAGTTCAATAATTCTTTGACCCTCTTCTTTTGTTCTCACTTCTAACTGATTTTTAATTTATTTTCTCTTAAAGTACACAATAAGGAATTGGGAAAAAAAAGTAAAATAGCATAAAATTGGTAAATAGATATTCAGTGGAGCATAAAATTTGCTTGACAGGACCAGTCGGTAGTTAGGTAATTTCGCAGTGTCTCGCAGTGTTGTAATGCTTGATATTAATTGATATACATAATCGGTCTAAAGAGTTTTTAAACTTTCAGGCATTACAACTTAGATCGTTATTGCGTCCATATTTGGATTGCACTGACTTTGTTGTGTGCCACTATGAATTTTGTTAAATACAATGTGGTGTTACCGTAATTTTTAAAATTTACTGTCAATTTAAACATGCACTTGGCCTCGATTGTGTGGCAGTTACAGAGACGTTGTTATTTAAACTTTGATGTTGGAATTTGAGATGATTTTAAAGCTATGCGATTTTACTACTTTACGTGATTTTGTAGTTACTTTTTAGAGATCAATGTAATAAAAGGGCATAAGAGTGTGATTTGATTGGATGCATATGTAAAATAGTTGAATCCTTTAAGTGCAAAACAAGTAATATCTTGTTTTGAATTACTTAGCTAAAATTCGCTGGCTGTAATGATTAGATTATAGCCAAATGCCGTAACCACATATTGTGTTTTCAGTTTGAAAAGCATGTGGCAATTGTGTTTTATAGCTTAATAAAATTATGAATGTTCTTGTAATTATTTTGGATTTAGACATTGGTTGGCTTGGCTTTCCTGTTAGCTAATACATGCTTTGTTAATTGCTTCCTTTTCAGTATAGCTGGAGCTCACTTGTACAAGTCTTGGGCAAACATATATAAATCGCCTCAATTATTCTTACACCTGAGGTGAGCTTTTACTTTTCCTTGTAGTTTATACTTATGAAAATCATGCAAACCGAACTTTAAAAGTTGTTGGTTTTGTATGTTTGTCAGAAAACACTAAAATGACAATAGAAAACCGAACTTTGTGTTTTGTGGAATAATGTCTTTAATTATTTAGGAGATGGAGTTATGAGTTTGGATTTTTGAACAAGCTGAGGAAAAACGAGCCAATATTGAACATATCCTTACCTTCATTTTCTTCAATGTTGGTTTTCATTTAGATTTATTCTTTCCTTTCATTGAACTAGGGGAAAAGTTAAAAGTTTTTCATGAATTGAGTTGCGAGTAGCCGAGTACCTACCTTTGATTAAATGAATTTAAGATATCTCTCTATCTTTGCCATGCATGGACATGAAAGACGAGAAGAATTTCGTTTTAGAATATTGCATTGCTATTTGTTAGCAATATTACATTTCTAAAGAATAAGTTTTGGACAAAATAAGAAGTAAAGTTTGAATTCCACCCTATTTGGTTTGTGGGTATGTTAGGAATTAGGATCAGGCCTTAATTAGGAGAGATTATGTTAGGTATTGGGTTTGGACTCATTAATTTCTCCTTCTAACGGATTTTCCACATAAGCATATTGTAACCAATTCTCCATTCACCTACTTATTGTTCTAAGGCAGATTACATCAAGATGGGCCAAGGAATCAAGTTGAACAGTCCTTGTTACAATACACATGATAGAATAGTTCATATAAACAAGAGGGAGTTATTTTGGCCTGGCAGAGAAGGTTAGAGGGAGTTGTTTGGTTGGGGAATTCACTTTTGGGTGGTAAGACTAGGCTCTCTTATTCTTAGGGAAAACACTGTTGTTTCTCATGAATACCTGTTGTTTTAAAAGTTGGAGGATGATACACTATAAAATTTATTTATATTTCTTTCTAATTGGAACTATACACGGTCGCCAGTTTTAGGGATCTCTAAATTATAGTTGAAATTGTTTGTTGTCTATTGAAGAAAGGAGAAACTAATGCTTTAAGATTGTTGAAAGTGCTTGCAGCTCAAGTTTGTGTTCAAGGAGGAACATATTGATATTCTTGTATTTGAAGGAGATCTTATGTTAGATGATCGGGGGATTTACGATCATGGCAGGCTACAGTTATCCTATAATAGATTATTGATTGTTGAGAGAACTACACCCCCAATGCGGAAGACAGGTCGCATGCCTTTTCTAAGGAATCAAATAGTGATGGGGCCACCTTTTTTCGATGATGGCCTATTTCTCAGCACAATAGTTCATAAATATAAGATGTGGAGTTATATCTCTGTTCAAACCCCATAGGATTGAAAGGTCAGATTGATAATGAGGTTCGGAGTCGAAGCATGAGGTAAGGAGAGATCCGAAGCAAGGAAGAGTAGTGGGAGTATTTATATGTTGTAAAGAGGATAAATAGAGATAGAAGAGGTATTTGTGTTAGTGGATTTGGAGTACCAGTTTGTACAGAGAAAAGAGAGAAAGGTTACAGAGTATAGAATCAATATGCTTCTTTCTTGAATTGGTAACATTGTCATTTTCAGTTTTTTTCATGAATGTCTCAAATTATCATCCTTTTCTATATGATACTGATTTAATGAAGGTTTGATATTTGTCAATATTATATGAAAAAAGATATTTGGATTTTGTATCAGCTATTTTGAGACTGAAAAGTAATTGTATAAAATGCAACATTTAGAAGATATGAAGTAGAGTATGGTGGTGAGAAAATTGGTTGGAGTTGTTGCAGCTAAAGATTTTCCCGCATAGACTTCTAAGGAAGAGTTTAGGCTATGTTTGAGGAGTGGGATCATTCTTTGTAATGTTCTTAACAAAGTTCAACTGGATGTATCCAACGTCAGTTTGGATGCTCCTAATTTTATTTACTATATGTTTTTGGTTATTCTTTGTTTACTTATGTAAATTATGTATTATTCTTTATAGGTTGGAGTGCCATTTCAGCATTTCAGTATTTTGAAAATGTTAGAAACTTATGGTGGCTGTTTAGGAAATTAGAATTCCTACATTTGAAGATTTGATATGGAACAAGTATGTAAAGGATCATATGTTTAATAATATTAGAATTTCAAGATTGTCAGAATTTATGAATAAGTATTGCATTTAACTGAAGGTATGCTTGACGTGCTTTCTATATGTATGTCCCTAAAATTGGTCTATTGCTTGCAATTGCATATTCATTTACCTTGCACATTGTATACCCCATCTCTTATTAATATTTATTTGTTTAATTCCTTGGATCTGGACATTGTATTAATATTATACCTCTCACCTCATCAAATGTAAGGATGGATCAAAAGCCTTCTCCAATGACCGTCTTAACGATAATTTCTGTGATTGCCCTGATTGCACTAATGCACCTGCTGTCTATGCTATCATACTGTAGTATCAAATATTTTTAAATTTTATGAAAATTTGCAGATTTGAATCTACTCAATAATAAATAGTATTAAATAGATGGTTGAATCAATGAAGTTCAAGGTCTACAGCTTGTCCAGTAGGTACTTTTATTGCAGAAACATAGCAAGGAAGCCACAATTCATAGTTTCTTCACATGTTAATGACCGTTACTGTGGTCAACAGTTTCTTCTTTAATTTTTTCAAACAGCTTTGAGGGCAATCGCTTCCCATAAGGAGTTCAATTTTAGAAAATGGACTAAAGCTTCATCACAATTTAGGTTATAGTTGACTCTTGTAGGATTAGGACCATTTGTTAAGGACATATGCATTCAATTTAAATTCTCTCTCAAAATTTCAAGCTCGCTAGCAATGCTACAAGTCTTCCTCGTATTATAAGGGCTGAAGAAATGTTCAATTCTGACACAATGCCGATAGAGAGGGTGTGTAGTCAGAAAAGAACTTAGGAACCTGAAATGGAAAAGTTCCAAACTAAGGGAACCTCATATATAAAAATTAAGTTGCTTCTAATATGACTCATCCATTAATATTTAAGCAGTCTCATTTTTTCTTATTTATGATTTTGTGTTTCTCTCTACTTTCTCAGTTGATATCTGTTTCCATTTGCTTTAGGCTGCAAGAGAAACTGACGCACTTAAAGATGTAGAATGATAAGCTTGAAAAACGAGTGGAGGAACTCACGTAGGCCTCCAACTAAAAAAAAGTTAAGGGTGAGATATATTTTTTGTAGTTAGATAAAAATATCGAGCGATATTATTGTTCTTTATTTTTCAAAATCACGCCTCAAATATTGTGGGAATAGATCAATTCTTTATTTATATTTATTTAGTTTTTAGTAACAGATAATACCGTAGAAATAGATAGATTTTTTATTTATATTTATCTAGTTTTAGTGACAGACAATACCGTAGAAATATATCAATTCTTTATTTATATTTATTTTAGTTTTAGTGACGTCATTATTGTAGATACAAATCAAAAACATTTAGTGAAGTTCCAAAGCATAGTTAGACGCCCCTTTAAGTAGATCGAGTGTCAATTTGACATGTACAGGTACATTTGGTTTTTAAATAAAATGAGTTTTTAAATAAAATTATATTTTCTGTTTAAATATTGAATATATGTGTGTATTTTCTATTAATGTCAATAAAATATTTCTTTTTTGAGATTTTTTATTGCTCATAATTGCTAAATGATTGAATATTTTTATGATAGAATATACAAAAATTGTATAATGGTTATAAACAATGAAATGATATTTTTTAGTATGAAATGATCTTTCTTAAACTATAAAAGCTGTTGCAATAACCCTTTTATTTGTAAAAATAATTGTTAATGTAAGAAAAAAAAATAGTAACACTCTTCAATTAGAAAATGTTTATGTAAAGAAGCTCGCTGTGTATTTGACTTAGTATTTAAAATTAGTGAATGTTTCTCTAAAAGATTATTGCATTTGAATTGGTTCTTAAATTATGTCTTCATATACCTTGCCCCAATATAATATTCCCATAAAAAAATATTTATTTTTAATAATTCAACAAAAATAACGAGACTCTAGGTATTTTAATTATATACATATTTAGTGTAAAAAAGTTTGTTTACTTTATCTGTCATCACATTTATTTAGATGTGTTTGGATTTTTTTTTCATAACTGGCTCTAAAATCATGTCTATAAATATTGTGATGTGATGATAATGTAATAACTTTTTAATTGACTGGCAATGAAATTATTTTTTTACTAAGACAATGTATAACATAAATTTAATATAAAATATAAAATAAATAAATCAAGAAAAATGTTATTTATTTCATTAATTATGTTTTTTTTAAACCATCAATATTATCTAAAAAAAAATAAGCAACAGGTTGGCGATAGTCACATACTTGGAAAAAATTGAATTTAAGTTACTCCTTACTATTTTAAATTTTGTAACCAAAATTAGATCATTCTAACGAAAAGTCATTAAAAAAAAAATAGATTTAACATTAAACACAATTGTAATTGATATTAAACTTTAAACACACATGTAATAAAGAGAGAACAGTAGCAAAATCATGGTTTTGTGGTTGCCAATTGAACAACAAATACAAGAATAACAACAATAACAGTATCTTGTCAAAATTGACAAAATATCTAGTATATACATAGCAGTGTTAATACTAAAGTGACGATGATGATGCAAGATGCAAAATAAACAAGTTGTTGTCTTGCATATCTTATCTTGACCTTTTGGTTTGGAAGAAGTTTTCATTTTCATGAGCATGTTCATCCCTTTTTCTCTTGTTTATTTTTCTTTCTTCAAGGTCCCAATCTTTTTGAGAGACTTCCATTTGTTTTCAAATATTCACTAAAACTTAACGCAATTTATGAAACCTCATTTCTAGGGGATATAATAACATTCTTTTGAGAGAATACAAATCTGATGTCAGTAGCAAATTCATCGGGTGTTGAATAGAGTTGCAATTTGGATTCAATATCTTTCAAACCCATAGTCTTCAACTTAGACTTGTTCTCTAAATTATCCTTGTCATGAAAAGCCTTCAAGAACTTGAGATCAATAGGATCTTTTAGAGGCCAGCTATCTCTTCCAATCAAAATCCTCTTCAAAAAATCACCCAACATTGCATCTTCTTGTAATGTTGCATCGACTTCTTTCTCTTTTCAGTCATGATCTCACCGCCATCAAACTTCAAGCAACAAATTTCGGTTCTTGGGTTTCTTGTTTCATTGATAATCTTCTTGAACAAGAATCCTTCTTTCTTGCACACCAACTTCTTTAGACAAGATGGGTTTTGAATCTTTGGACGAATCGGTTGTTGTGTTGTTGTTTTGTTGAGACATAATAGCTGTTGAATCTTTAGCGTCAACCAGAAACATGTAACAATTGTCTTGGATGTAGAATGTTCCATCTTAATATCTCCTTGAGAATGATACTTTGAGAAGAAAACTTGATTATAAGTCGCTTACGAGGTTGTTTAGTATTCTCCAATCCTCCATTACCGATAAGAACTCATTGTGTTGTTATGTCTATGGAGAACAAACAAGAAAATGGAATATACAAGAATAACATGATCAATCATTTCACTATATGTTGGAGTCTGTACTGTTGGCTCTGTTTTTTATAAGTGTTAATAAATCATATCAAAATCTTCAAAACCGAAAAAATCAATCTTTTTTTTACGTTGATTACTAATCTTTCACATGCATTTAATTTTTTTTTTTAATGCTCTTCCATTTTAATTATTTTTTTTTTTATCTGTTGCATTTAATTTCAATTCATAATAAATTATCATGTAAATTGAGTTTTAAAATTTAAAATAATTTTTGAGTTACTCTTTTATCTATTATGTGAACTTCAGATATTAAGACTCTATTACTTAAAATCAGAGATTATAAAATAAAACATTATATATACCCAAAAACAAACTAATTCTAAGTTGCTGCCCCATTTTTATAAATGTGAAAAATAAGAAATTCAAATTTTTAATGTTAGCAAAAATCTGGTATTCTAGTTTATTTGAAAAAAGTTGTAATCTTAAAGGGTAAATTCTAAGTTGCTGCCCTTTTTCTGAATAATGTGGTATTCTGTTTCGATTTTTAAGGGCTCAAAAAATTGGAACATCTTTATAATCTTAACTCTGGTTTTTATATTTTTTAAAGTTTTAATGATTTGAGTTTTAATTAAATGTTATAAGTCCTATTTTTAGATTATTTTTATGGTTAACCAAATATGAAAGTTAAGAGTCTGGTGCATATAAAGTTAACTTCTATTAGCTCATATAGAAAATAATGTTATTTTATAATCATTATAAGTTTATAATTATTAATTATATACTTCTATTTATAGCATTTTTTAATATGTTATTCAAGTAGCTTTTAGATTGTAGTTATCATATATTGCTATAATTAATTTACTTACTCTTATTATTCAACAAAATATAATACTCCTTTCTATCCTTATAAATTTAGTTATAATTTCTGAACGAGATTTCAATTGTCTCTAAAACTCTTACTACAGAAGTATAGTTTGGAATTTATTATAGATAATTAATAAGAAATAAATATAGGTTTATGTTATAGTATATAATATTCAATGTAATAAAGAGATATATTGACCTTAATTCAATAATAGCTCATAGAATTAATTAAACTTAATAAAGGATAAAATTTATTCAAAAATATTTGATAATTAAATCTTCATTGAGTTTCTCTATCATAGATTAATATTTTATCGATCTGATTTCGCAACAACCGAAGCAGGGAGAGGGGTGAAGTGCAGCTTGCGTGCTAATGAGTTTGATGGGAGAATATGAAGAATAGTTGATGAATGAAATATTGTGTGTTTTAATTATTTTTTTCTTTTTTAACATTTTTTATTTTATTTTTAGATTTTTGGGATTCATAATATAAAGGCATACATGTTAAAATCACCTCGTAGTCAAAATATAACACAATTTTTATGATTTATTTTTCACTAATTCTAAAAAAAGAAAGAAAAAAAAAACTATTATAGGTGTAACTATTGAGTAACACAGATGGACCCTATAATTGGAGATCAAATTAGGAGCTCTCTGTTAACATATATATGTTGAATTTCTTTAAAATTGAAATTTTTTATAATAAAAATTAAATTTAGTAGTAATAAAAAAAATATATATCAGACTAGTAAGTTTTTATATTACTGTGTAATTTTATTGAATTCCTAAACTTTTGTATTAAATTTGCAAAATCTCAATTCCACGTGATGATAAAAAAGAATAATGTTACATTTTACTTATAATTTATATCATACGTCATTGTGATTATTCTCAAACACATAATAAGATATAGTTTACTATCTGATTTATAGTAAAAAAAACTATATTCTCTTTTTTTTTTTGCAATAATAGTAACAAACTCGAGCTCCCTAATAAAATAGGTTATTGATAAGAACATTATCGATTTTCAACAAATAAATTATGTGTAGTGAAGAAAACAAAGTGAAATAAAAATTAAAACATGCGATCAAAATTCATATATTTTTTTTATTAAATCTAAATTTTGAATGTAATTAATAAATAGTAAATAGTAATACTAATAGAAATTGCTATATATAAATATCAATGTCGAAATATCCTGCACTCAGCAAAAGGTTTTTGAAACACTCGACATGATAATGCATTATTTTTGCTTCATGGAGACTACTACTATGTTTAGATATATTGCATTTTCTTATAATTTAATGATCTTCATAGTTTTAAAATGCAGATTGATGATGATCGATTAGCTCGTTGCAGATGAATATCTTGTGAGGCAACTATTTTCTAAAGAAGTTTGAACCAAACCTTGTTAGAGGCTGTTGCAAGAAACTTACGATTAAGTAGAATTGTTAGGTTAGTTACGTTAAAGAGTTATAAAAGTGCAACACATTCTTACATATATAACAGTTCTTCTTATAATCATTTGAAAATTTTTTAATTTTCTCTTTCTGCCTCAATCATGATTCTCAACAACACATCAAAAGTTTCCATCTCATATGTCCCTCACTCACCTGTAACACCCTAAATTTATAATAAACTATTTTATTTAAGATAGAATTTTAAATATTAATTTGACGTATTAATATTATTTATAGAAATATATGTTGAAATAATTTGTGGCTTATTTTCGTTATATGGTGCTTTCTATGTATGTGCTAGTTTATAAATACTAGATTACATGAGCGATATAAATAATA
>PGWS01016893.1:0-10469 GCA_002896235.1 Cicer reticulatum
TTTGTTAAGGACATATGCATTCAATATTTAAATTCTCTCTCAAAAATTTCAAGCT
Source organism: Cicer reticulatum (assembly GCA_002896235.1). Taxonomy (NCBI): domain Eukaryota; kingdom Viridiplantae; phylum Streptophyta; class Magnoliopsida; order Fabales; family Fabaceae; genus Cicer; species Cicer reticulatum. The sequence continues at coordinate 56 of PGWS01016893.1, forward strand.
CGCTAGCAATGCTACAAGTCTTCCTCGTATTATAAGAGGCTGAAGAAAGGTTCAATTCTGACACACACAATGCCGATAGAGAGGGTGTGTAGTCAGAAAAGAACTTAGGAACCTGAAAATGGAAAGTTCCAAACTAAGGAACCTCATATATAAAAATTAAGTTGCTTCTATATGACTCATCCATTAATATTTAAGCAGTCTCATTTTTTCTTATTTATGATTTTTGTGTTTCTCTCTACTCTCAGTTGATATCTGTTTCCATTTGCTTTAGGCTGCAAGAGAAACTGACGCACTTAAAGAGGGGAATGATAAGCTTGAAAAACGAGTGGAGGAACTCACGTGGGGCCTCCAACTAGAAAAAAGTTTAAGGGTGAGATATATTTTTTGTAGTTAGATAAAATATCGAGGATATTATTGTTCTTTTATTTTTCAAAATCACGCCTCAAATATTGTGGGAATAGATCAATTCTTTATTTATATTTATTTAGTTTTTAGTAACAGATAATACCGTAGAAATAGATAGATTTTTTATTTATATTTATCTAGTTTTTAGTGACAGACAATACCGTAGAAATATATCAATTCTTTATTTATATTTATTTAGTTTTTAGTGACAGTCATTATTGTAGATACAAATCAAAAACATTTAGTGATAGTTCCAAAGGCATAGTTAGACGCCCCTTTAAGTAGATCCGAGTGTCAATTTGACATGTACAGGTACATTTGGTTTTTAAATAAAATGAGTTTTTAAATAAAATTATATTTTCTCGTTTAAATATTGAAATAATTGTGTATTTTCTATTAATGTCAATAAAATATTTCTTTTTTGAGATTTTTTATTGCTCATAATTGTAAATATTGAATATTTTTTATGATAGAATATACAAAAATTGTATAATGGTTATAAACAATGAAATGATATTTTTTAGTATGAAATGATCTTTCTTAAACTATAAAAGCTGGCAATAACCCTTTTATTTGTAAAAATAATTGTTAATGTAAGAAAAAAAAATAGTAACACTCTTCAATTAGAAAATGTTATGTAAAGAAGCTCGCTTGTATTTGACTTAGTATTTAAATTAGTGAATGTTTCTCTAAAAAGATTATTGCATTTGAATTGGTTCTTAAATTATGTTTCAATATCAAAATAATATTCCCATAAAAAAATATTTATTTTTAATAATTTCAACAAAAAATAACGAGACTCTAGGATTTAATTATATACATATTTAGTGTAAAAAGTTGTTACTTTATCTGTCAATCACATTTATTAGATGTGTTTGATTTTTTTTCATAACTGGCTCTAAAATCATGTCTATAAATATTGTGATGTGATGATAATGTAAAACTTTTTAAATTGACTGTGCATGAAATTATTTTTTACTAAGACAATGTATAACAAATAAATTTAATATAAAATATAAAATAAATAAATCAAAAATGTTATTTATTTCATTAATTATGTTATTTTTAAACCATCAATATTATCTTAAAAAAATAAGCAACAGGTTATCGATAGTCAACATACTTGGAAAAAAAATTGAATTTAAGTTACTCCTTACTATTTTAAATTTTGTAACAAAATTAGATCATTCTAACGAAAAGTTTAAAAAAAAATAAGATTTAACATTAAACACAATTGTAATTGATATTAAACTTTAAACACACATGTAATAAAGAGAGAACAGTAGCAAAATCATGTTTTGTATTGCCAATTGGACACAAATACAAGAATAACAACAATAACAGTATCTTGTCAAAATTGACAAAATATCTAGTATATACATAGTAGTGTTAATACTAAAGTGACGATGATGATGGCAAGATGCAAAAGAAACAAGTTGTTGTCTTGCATATCTTATCTTGACCTTTTGGTTTGGAACAAGTCTTTCATTTCATGAGCATATTCATCCCTTTTTCTCTTGTTTATTTTTCTTTCTTCAAGGTCCCAATCTTTTTTGAGAAAAGACTTCCTTCGTTTCTCAAAACTATTCACTAGAACTTTAACGCAATTTTACTGAACTCATTTCTAGGAGATATAATTACATTCTTTGACGAGAACAATCTGATGTCAGTAGCAATTCATCGGGGTTGAATAGAGTTGCAATTTTGGAAATTCAATATCTCAAACCCATAGTCTTGCAACTTAGACTTGTCTCTAAATTATCCTTGTCATGAAAAAGCCTTCAAGAACTGAGATCAATAGGACTTCTTTGTAGAGGCCAGCTATCTCTTCCAATCAAATCCTCTTCCAAATTCACATCAATCATGCATCTTCTTGTAATGTTGCATCGGCTTCTTATCTCTTTTCATTCAATGATACTCACCGCCATCAGTCTTCAAGCAACAATTTTCGGTTCTTGGTGTTTCTTGTTTCACATTGATACTCTTCTTGGAACAAGAATCTTCATGTACTTGCACACAACTTCTTTAGACAAGATGGTTTTGATCTTTGACAGAGAATCGGTTGCTTGTGTTGTTGTTCTTGTTGAGACATAATAGCTGTTGAATCTTTAGCGTCAAGCCCAGACATGTAAATTGGCTGGATGTAATTGTTCCATCTTAATATCTCCTTGAGAATGATACTTTTGAGAAGAAAACTTGATTATAAGTCGCATTACGAGGTATGTTTAGCTATTCCCAATCCATTACCGATAATGAAGCTCATTGTGTTATATGTCTATGGAGAACAAACATAGAAATATGGAACACAGAATAACAATTGTTCAATTCCAATTCACTATATGTTTGGAAGTGTGTTTTGGCCTCTGTTTTTATAAGGTTAATAATCAAATCAAATCTTCAAACCGAAAAAATCAAATCTTTTTTTTTTTTACCGGTGACTATACCTAATATTTTTTCACATGCATTAAATTTTTTTTTGTTCTGTTGCATTTAATTTTTTTTTTTTTTAGTTCTGTGCATTTAATTTCCATTATAATAAATTATTCCTGAAAATTTGAGTTTTAAAATTAAAATAATTTTTTGAGTTAAATTCTATTTATCTATTATGTGAACTTCAGATATTTAGACTCTATTTACTTAAAATCAGAGATTATAAAATAAAAAATTATATACCCAAAAACCAACTAATTCTAAGTTTGCTGCCCCATTTTTATAAATTTGGAAAAAAATTCAAATTTTTTAAATGTTAGAAAAATCTGGTATTCTAGTTTTTTGAAAAAGTGAATAATCTTAAGGGGTAAAATCCGGTAAATTCTAAGTTTGCTGCCCTTTTTTTGAAAATCTGGTATTCTGTTTCAGATTTTTAAGGGGTAAAAAATTTGGAACATCTTTATAATCTTAACACTGGTTTTAAATTTTTTTAAAGTTTTTAAATGAATTTGAGTTTTAATTTAAATATTATAAGTCTATTTTTAGATATTTTTATGGTTTACCGAAATATGAAAGTTAAGAGTCTGGTGACAAATAAGTTAACTTATTAGCTCATATAAAGAAATGTTTATTTTAAATCATTATAAGTTTATAATTATTTTACTACTTATAGCATTTTTCATATGTTACTTCAAGTAACTTTATAATTTGTAGTTTATTCTATTTTTTTATAATTAATTTTACTCTTAGTATTTTATCAAAAAATCTGTTTCTATCCTTTATAATTTAGTTATAATTTTCTGAGACGAGATTTCACATTTGTCTTCCTAAACTTTTACTACAGAGTATTAAAGTGGGATTTATCTTATTATTTATATTTAAAAATAAATAGGTGTATGTTATAGTTATATTAATATTCAATCGATAAAGAAAATTGACACTTTAATCAAAGTAATAGCTCAAGTAATTAATTAACTTTATTAAGGATATAATTATTCAAAATATATCTGAATTAATCTTAAGTGAGTTTGTTTATATAGTTAATATTTTATCCGATCTGATTTCGCAACAACCGAAAGGAGAGGGGAAGTGCAGTGTGCGGCTAAGGTTTGATGGGAGAATATGAAGAAGAGTTGAAGAATGAAATGTGGTGTTTTTATTTTTTTTTCTTTTTTAACATTTTTTATTTTATTTTTAGGATTTTTGGATCAAATATAAAGGCATAATGTTAATAATACCTCCTAGTTAAAATAACACAATTTTTATTTATTTTTTTGTCACAAATTCTAAGAGAAGAAAGAAAAAAAAACTATTATAGTTGGTAACAATTGAGTAACACAGATGGACCCTATAAATTGGAGATCATATTAGGAGCTCTCTGTTAACATATATATGTTGAATTTCTTTAAAATGAAATTTTTGATAATAAAAATTAATTTAGTAGTAAAAAAAATATATATCAAACTAATAAGTTTTCATATTACTGTGTAATTTTATTAATTCCTAAACTTTTGTATTAAATTGCAAAATCTCAATTCCTAGGCGATGATAAAAAAGAATAATGTTAACATTTACTTATAATTTATATCATACGTCATTGTGATTATTCTCAAACACATAATAAGATATAGTTTACTATCTGATTTATAGTAAAAAAAACTATATTCTCTCTTTTTTTTTTGCAATAATAGTAACAAACTCGAGCTCCCTAATAAAATAGGTTATTGATAAGAACATTATCGATTTTCAACAAATAAATTTATGTGTAGTGAAGAAAAACAAAGTGAAAATAAAATTAAAACATGCGATCAAAATTCATATATTTTTTTTTATTAAATCTAAATTTTGAATTGTAATTAATAAATAGTAATAGTAATATCTAATAGGAAATTGCTATATATAAATATCAATGTCGAAAATATCCTGCACTCAGCAAAAGGTTTTTGACACTTCGACAGTGATAATGCATTATTTGTGCTTCATGGAGACTACTACTATGTTAGTATATTGCATTTCTTATAATTAATTGATCTTCATAGTTTTAAAATGCAGATTGATGATGATCGAATTAGCTCGTTGCCAGATGAAATCTTGTGTAGGCAACTATTTTCAAAAGAAGTTTGAACCAACCTTGTTAGAGGCTGTTGCAAGAAACTTACGATTAAGTAGAATTTGTTAGGTTAGTTACGTTAAAGAGTATAAAAGTGCAACACATTCTTATCATATAACAGTTCTTCTTATAATCATTTGAAATTTTAATTTTCTTTTTCTTGGCCTCAATCATGATTCTCAACAAACACATCAAAAGTTTCCATCTCATATGTCCCTCACTCACCCTTGTAACACCCTAAATTTTATAATAAACTATTTTTATTAAGATAGAATTTTAAGTAATTAATTTGATGATTAATATTATTTTAGAATATATGTGGATAAATTTGTGGCTTATTTTCGTTATATGGATGCTTTCTATGATGTGCTAGTTTTATAAATACTAGATTACATGAGCGATATAAATAATAAATATTATATTTTACTCTTTGATCTATTTTTTTTGAAAAAATAATAGTATTTTAGTGTAATATTTTAAAGAATAAGATTTTATGTTATTTTAAGTGTATATGTGAGTTGATAATTAATGTGATATTTTCTTGTATGTTTGATTATTTGTAAAGTGTGCACATATTCATATTTTAATTATTTCTAAGTATCTCTTATTTTAATTATTTACTTTATAAATACTTATCTTTAGATATTAGTAATGTTGTGTTTGAGTTTCTTTATTTTTAAATACTTGTTATGGTATTGTGATTTTATATATATTTATTATGACGGTATTATTATAATGTGGGTATTTTGAGAAATAAGTATAATTGTAGAGATTATTTTGAACATGAGAGTTTCAATTATTAGTAATATGTTTTTTTATACTGATTATTTTAATTAATCTAATTTATAGAATATTAGTAATGTCTGGAAAACTGTGTTTGGAAGAATATTACAAAGGAGATTAAATAATTATTAATTTTGTTTTGGCAAAATAAAAATAATAATATAATAATAATAAAAGATGGATTTAAATGAGTTAGATTAGTAGTAACTAATACATACATACACACACACACACACACACACATATATATATATATACATACATACACACATATATATACATACATACATACATACACACATATATATATATAAAAGGTCAAATATAACTCAAATAGGCTACAATTTAAAAGCTGAAGAGCAGCCGTACTTGGAGAAGGAGAATCAGCCGCACTTGGAGGAAAAAAAATAGAAAATTGACACCGGTGATCGGTAACTGTCTCAGAAAACTTTATCTGTTTTCACCCAAATTTGAGTATGTTGTTTCTTATATTTAGTTAGTCAATTAAACATGATTTTCCAGATTTTTAACAACCCCAATTTCTCTCTAAAATACCCGACTTCTCCATTTGTAGATTCGTTATTTTGCACTGTTCTTCTTCACCGTAAGTCCGATTTGAGTGAAACCAACGCCAACACGACCGTGTGAAAAGTGGCTATATTATCCACTGGTTGGTTTTCTGATTTCTGGTAATTTTACTTGACCGAATTTTGAATTTATTTTTGAGAGTATGTTCTCATAATTTATTTTTAACGTTTACCCATAAATTGTCGAGTTAGATCGATTAAAGGATAAAGAGTCAATGAACAAAGGTTGTTTGCTCGTGGAATTGTATTCGTGTGTGAAAGCGTCAAAATAAGGTAATGGGTGAGAGAGCGTAAGAATTCATGAGTATAATATATTGTGAGATGGGCGGGAAAATCGTATTTCCCAATGATTCATCCGGGGCTCGCTACGTATGGCAGTAGCCCTTTGAGTGATAAATTATTTAATGTGCAAATAAGAAAATTGTGAGATTAAAATGTGGAATAGAAATATTTATAAGGTGTTGATTGATTTAATTTTGTTAAATGTGTGATATTTGATATTATCGTGATATTTAACACTATTGTGATATTTGATATTATTGTGATATTTGATATTATTGTGATATTTGATATCATTGTGATATTTGATTTCAAATGAATTTGGTGCATATGTTTGATTTTAAATGAGTTTATGTGAATGCAGTGTACTAATGTAAGTCTATTTGATGATGATATGTGGATTATATGATATAAATTGGTGATAAGTTTATGTGATGATAATGAGTGATGTTTGATTGATGATAGTGAATCTATAAAATTTTTGATGATGTGATGAGATATGATTATGATATGATATTGTGAATTTGTGATGAGTAATATTGAAGTAAACCCCATAGTTGGTGAAGATAATTTTTGACCAATTTTGTGTTATGAGATGACGGTCTTAATGAGTATCATAGGCTAAAAAGGAAGAAAATAAATATTAAGATTTTGTGAAGTGAAGATTATTTTGTCATCATATAGGTAGGGCCTAACAAGCCCAGTGATTGCAGGGAAGTACAACTGAATGAGGCCTGATCGTTGGCGGTCTACTAATTGAGCCTTTAAGGCAAGATTGTTATCATTGGAGTATTCCGTGGGAAATTCTAGGTGACTTGGAGGTAGTACTCCAAATTTCGGGAGCTATCATGCAACACACGTTTACCTCGACTATCACGTATATGTGTCTCGGGTTGAATTGAGGGGATCTATGAGGACAAGGCCAATTTGAATTGTCCGTCCACCGGGATGGTGGCATAGTATCAAGCCTCCTAACCAAGTACTTCAGAGTTAGAATGGTATCCACATTGTGAAGTAGAGTCTAAGCTCATGCATAACATTGCATTTTATTGTGATTGTTATGTTGTGATTAATATGTATCGTGTGTGGTGATAATTTATCTTAGATGATTTGATGTTATAGTGAAATTTATTGATTTTCCTTGAGTGATTTTGACTTTTTAATGTGATATTTTATTGATGGAATGTTTGTGTAATGATACGGTTCTATTATGATTGTATGCATGTTCTTATGACTTGTATTATACTATCATCATGATTTCGAAACTCACCTCATTTGTTGTTTGTGTTTGTCTGGGCTTGGCCCTGTTTTGCGAAATCGCAGTATTACAGGTAATAGTCTGGAGAAGTTCATGTCTGGCTTGGCCCTATCTTTGTTTCAATTTTTGTTAAATGATAAAGATTGATTAAAGAAAAAAAGGGGGTGAATTATTATTTTAATTGTGATAAATTTCTTGTTGTTGGATTCCTATGATATATTGTGTTAAGTGTTATACTCTTTTATATTTTAATTATTTTCATTATCATTTTTGCCCTTATATTATTGTGTTAAGTGTTATATTCGTTTGTATAATTATACATATTTTTGAAGTCACTAATTAACTGTTTATTATTTGCTTATATGTTATGGATTCTATGTTTCTAACTAATTAAGTAAATAAACCATGAAATTACTTGTTAAGATTTGAGGTAATTTTAATGGTTGACAAGATTTCGTTAGTTACTTGTTGAATGATCTTGTTGCTTGTTGCTTGTCTACCGAACTATGATTTTTGCACTCTTGTTTTATGTGAATAGTTGGAAATAATAATTTTGATTGACCAGCTATATGTTTGAAGTTATTAATCTCATTCAAGTAATCTTAGATATCGAATGTCAGACCTCACCTAATAGATGTTTTAAGGTTCCATTTTCACCCTTAATCAGTTTAAAATATTTAGTCTTGATATGAATCTGTTTAAAGTGTTTGATCTAATAACTAATTTATCGAAATATTGATTTCCGTTAGAACTATATGTTTAAAACTTCAAGTATTGACTTTTACTATGTACAAACTATTATTATTTTTGTTGAAATTCAATTTAGAGAAGAAAAAAAAATGTGTTTTCTAAACTTTGAGTTAGATAGAAAATATGTCTCTTATGTTTAAAGTTTTAATTTTGACTAGAAAATTCTTATTTTGATTTTAAGTTGGCTTGTGTGAAGAAAAATAATCGATTTTAAATTGCGAATGTTAAGTTTAAATCACTTGAAAGTGTTGATGGTTGTATCTAGATGATTAAAGTTCTGATATTGCTTTTGAAAACAATTTAGAACGTTCGTCATGATTTATAATAGTATGAAATTCATATTGTTAGCAGTAGTAAATCTTGAATATTCAAGGTTGGTTGAATTTTAAAGTTAGACTTTTAAGAAAACAAATCATGAATGTGTTAAAGTTGATTTATTTTATAAAAAGAAATATTTATGTTTGAATGATCTGTTGATTTATTTGAAACAATTAAATTGAGGTTGAATTTTTGTGATTTATAAAATAAAAATAACTTATACTATTGATTTAATTAATATTTAAAAATAGCTGATAATTACACCCTTTTTACTAGAGTCTATATTTTAACTAAATAAAAAAGATGTTGTAATGTTGGTTTTAGAGCACTGTAGTGGATATCGAAATCGCTAGAGTGTTAGTATATTTGTTTAAATGATTTATGTACTGATGCTGAAATTATGAACTCGAATAGAGTTTAACTTGATGTTAGAGTTTTAGATTGTAAGAACTCATTAGTGACTTATAATGGTACTAATAAAAAAAAAACAAGATATCAAATGATAAAATGTCTACTAATTGAGAAAGAGAAGGAAAACAGGAGAGAAAAAAAAAACAACAAAGTTTTTAAAGAATTATCTCAACGGTGAAACTCTTTTTGAAAAGTTCTCTAAATTTTAGATTCTATAATCAATGTATGTTATGAGTGGGATGTTTTTTGAGTTGAATTATAGTTTTTGTGTTATCATTGTCGAAATGCATATTTGAGTTTAATATGAGAAGGTGACATGTTGTTTGTACATCTTTTCTTGTTACATGAATTAACCTAATAAAATAGTATGCATCATGTAGATTAGTATGTATGCAGATACTAAAATTTATTTTACCAATTTTTTATTTATTATAAAATTGCAAATTTTATTTGGGACCCAATTTTTAAGATTAGAGCATGCCTCCAAAATCTTTAAATTGATGACGTGTTATGCTTTAGACCAATTTTGTGTCTTGATAGAAAGTGAGGATGTATTTGTCTGTCCACATGTTGAGTAGTTGTTGTGAGGGGAGATTGTTATTTTGTAGATTTGTGAATTAGGATAATTCATTATCATAACCAAGTATACCTTACATTTTGTGGTATGTGTACTACCTTAATGTATATAAATATACAATTTTGTTTTTTTGTTGTAAATTTTGAGAAAATAAGAAAATAAATTAGAACTATTTTGGAAGTGTTAATTTATTGGAAAATTTTCTATCTATCTATATATAGTTTAAATCTTCCTTCAAAATATAAGTTGAAAATAATAATTTTTAATTATTTAGAAATGTGTTTTTGACGATTAAAGTACGAGTGAAATATTAGAAATCTTATAGGTTTTAAAAATACATGTGATTTATTTTATTTTTATTGTATTTAGAAACTTGATTTATTTTTGTTGTTTTTAATTAAATGTAATTTATTAAAAATGTAATTTAAGCAAAAGTTTTGAATTCTCAATGATTTTTTTTTTGTGATAAATGATTAGTGATACATTCTATAATAATTCAAGTCTAG
>PGWS01016897.1:0-10144 GCA_002896235.1 Cicer reticulatum
GAATATGTACACAGTATTGGACATTTTTGTATTTTTATTACTAAAAATTAGACCCTAGAGAACAAAAAAAATAAAAAGAATTTGTCTTTTATAATGTCGTTATTCTTATTACTCATTGGTCTCTCAAGTTTGTTAAAAACAACAAAAAAATCAGATTGTTTTTCATAAGAAATTATTTTACCAACAATTTTATTTTCATACCCTCATCTCATTAAAAAAAATCTTGTTGAGATGATTGTTGGATGAGATTTTGTCAAGCAAAAGCATGTTAATCGCATAAAAACAATGAAATTTATCATCTTAGTCATGAGATCTGAGATGAATTGATTAATATTTATCAAAAAACATAGTGAATTGATTAATATGTATGAAAAATCATAATGAATTGCCTAAATATCAATCAAACAAAATGAATTGACTAGATATCACATCAAACATAATAAAATTCAGACTCATAAAAAGAATAAAGGATGTGTCTAAAGAAAAGGGCATCAAGTTCAAACTTTGCACATGACACCCAAGTTCTAATGGACAACCCTGATAGAGAACACTTTAAAGTTTTGAAAGGGGAGACAAATTTTAGATGGTATTTTGATAGGGAACGAAATTATTGATGAGGCTAAAAGAATGAAGAAAAAGTTGTTGTCATTTAAAGTGAATTTTGAAAAGGCTTATGATTAGGTGGAATAGAGCTATCTTGAAGCAGTATTGGTAAAAATGGGGTTCCTGCCTAAGTAGAGGAAATGGATTTTGAAGTGCATTAGTTCAAAATCTGCTTTAGTTTTGGTAAATGGTAGTCCCACTCAGGAATTCAAACTCGGAAGGCGTCTTAGACAAGGAGATTTGTTGTCATTGTTCTTGTTTTTTATAGTAGAGGAAGACTTGAACACTATGATGAGTGTTGCAATAGATAACAAGTTATTCAAAGGGTTTCAAGTTAGTTATTGTCTTGAGTTCCAAGTTTCTCATCTTCAATTTGCATATGACACCCTTATTTTGAGGGAGCAAATTTGGTCGAATATTAGAACCATTAAGGCATTACTAGTGTTGTTTGAACTAGTGTATGGATTGAAGATCAACTTCCATAAGATTATGTTAGTGGGGGTGGATATTTGAAGCTTTTGGACGGAAGAAGCTGGCCATAGTCTTAATTGTAAGAAGGTCAACTTCTTTTTGAAATCCTTTAATCGAGAGAGTTAAAAAGAGACTATCTAGCTATAAGGGTTGATTCTTCTAAAAATTGCCTTGTCTACGTTGTCCGTTTACTTTCTTTCTTTAAGACTTCTTCAGGCATTATCTCCCATCTTAAATCCTTTTTCAAATCCTTTTTGTGGGGGGAGTGGGGAGCCTCTTAAGATTAATTGGATTAAATGGAATAAGTTTTGTTTGGAACATGAAAAAAGAAATTTGGGGGTTAAAGGGATTAGGTGGCGGTGGAGAAAACGGTTGTTAGCGTGGGAAGATAATTTGTTAAGGGAGTGTTGTGTTTTGTTAGCCGATGTGTCTTTGTAGGAAAATATTTCATACAGGTGAGCGTGGGGATTTGAGCATGAGATGGTGTACAGTGTCAAAAGTGCGTACAAAGTACTTACATATGATGAAGAGGATTAGCGGTCATCCATATTCAAGTTTATTTGGAATAATGAGGTACTTTAAAAGTTTCATTTTTTGCATGGAGGTTACTCAGTGATAGAGTGTCCACAAAAGATAACTTGGCAAAATGTGACATTTTGCTCAACAACTTTTTTCTTTGTGTTGCGGTTATGGTAAAGAAGAGAATTTACTGTAGGAAAACCCTAATAACGTTGTGCTCAACAATCCATGTCAATACATGATGAATAGCCAAGGGCGGAAGCGTACCTGTGGGAATTGCCATTAATGAAATCTGCGATGATATGATAAGAGCCAATGGGGTTTGGTGATCTTCCTCAGCAAACACCTGAAGGACCTGCTCTCTTGATGGGGATAGAGAGAACCAGAGAGTTTCTCCTTAAGGTTTGTGAGACTGAACAGTCCCTTGTTGTGTTTGCCTTGGGGACCATACCCCTTATATAACTATTATTAGTTATATCCCAAATTGCAGTATTCCAATTCAAGCCCCTCATCTAAATTAGGAAACTCCTGGTATCTACACTATTATTTCATAACTATTATGCTCTTTAGGCATAAACTATTATATATTTTTTGACCCCTAGTTTATTGGCTAATAATATAATGACCCTAACACACTTTATTAATTAAATTACATATGTGACCCATAAATCTTACAATCTTCCACTGTCACACATGTATCCTTAGGAGTGTGTTAGACTTTATGACGTCAAAAATGTCATTATAATTACCTTGAGTATAATCCAAATTGTCCCGTCCATTAATCATATCAGCACATGGAACCAAAGATGGCTTTCGTCATAATAAGCATAACTAAACCCATCAATGATCACCCGTACTGACACAACTTAAATGACATAGACCCATTATGAAAGTGTAGCATGAAAATTACATGAAGTTGGTCAATGCATTGTCAATTTTCAACTGGTCCTACTTTATCGAATGAGATCATACCATAACTTAAATGTACAAAGTAACCAAAAACTGAATACTTTAAAACTTTATTTCTGATCAGAAAGTCCAAATACAATGTATTTGTACTTTACAATTAAACATAGAACATTGAATTACATAATGGACGAAACTCCCACTAAAATCAAGATTCCTCAAACTGTAGCACACCCATGTGAGCAGTATGCTCAGAAAGACCTTGGGTGGTAGCCTTTAGTGAGTGATCCGCAATCATGGAGTTTGTCCTTAAGTGTTCTATGGATATCTTGTCCACTTTGTACCTTCTCTTTAACAACTAGGAACTTAATGTCAATGTGCTTTGACTTGGTTGAGCTCCTATTATTGTTAGAATACAGGACTGCTGATCTATTGTCACACATACAACTTGAGTGGTCTTTCAATCCCTTCAACTATTTGCAGGCCCGTGACAAAATTTCTCAGCCAAATGCCCTGGTCAGATGCCTCATGAATTGCTACGAATTCTGCTGCCATGGTTGATGAAGCAGTAAAGACCTTGCTTGGCACTACGCCAAGAAACCTGCTCCACCAGCTAACAGAAAGACATAGCCGAAGTTGATCTAAGCTGTCTTGGCATCCCCCGCAAAATCCGAGTCAGAGATCCAGTGATTTCTAACTGGTCTGACCTCCTATATGTGAGCATGTAGTTTCTTGTTCTCTTCAAATATCTCATGACCCTCTGGCTGCTTCCCAATGGTCAGACTGATTGCTTAAATATCTGCACTAAAATCCCTACTATGAACGCTATGTTGGACGCATACATACTTTGGGCATACATAAGATCCCTACAAGCTGAAGCAAAGGATCTTTTGCATTTTCTTGAATTTCAAACTTCCCTTAGGGCACTGTTGAGACTAAACTTGTTCTCCCTGCAACTGGGGTGTCCCCTGGTTTCGGCAATCCTGTAACCCAAACCTTTTGATGAACCTTATCGATATAGCTCTTTGTGAACATCCAAGAATACCTCGAGATCTGCTCGGTGTTATCTGAATTCTAATACAAAAAGAGGCGTCACCAAGATCTTTCATCTCAAAATGCTTGATAGAAATTTCTTAGTTTCGTGCAACATGCCCTATATGTTAGTGGCAAGCCAGTATGTCATCACATACAAGACCAGGAAATATGTCGCTCCCACTGAACTTATGATACCAACAATCATCAATGTATTCATCTCAAAAACCAAATGAGAGAATTACTTGATGAAATTTATGGTACCATTGACGAGAAGCTTGTTTTAGCCCATAATGGATTTCTTAGTTTGCACACCATATTCTTTGGGTCTCCAACACAAAGTTTTCTGGCTGCACCCATATAGATCGTCTCATCAATGTCGCCATTGAGAAAAGCTGTTTTTACATCCATTGATGAAGCTCCAAATTAAAGTGAGCAACAAGAGCCATGATGGATATCTCTTAAAGAGTCCTTCGATGAAAACTGGAGAAAAAGTCTCTTTATAATTCAATCCCTTCCTTTTGAGTATAACCCTTAGCTACAAGACGTGCCTTATATCTTCTCCACATTACCATTGGAATCCCGCTTGGTTTTTAAAAATCCATTTGCAACCAATGGGTTTCATTCCTTCAGGTAATGGGATAAGTTCCCAAACTGATTGTCTTGCATAGACTTATACTCCTCATTCATCCTCTGCTTCGATCACTTATCTGAATGGGAACCTTGATGGCCTTGATGAAAGTTGACTGGGTCGTCTTCACGTTCATTGCCAACATTTTCCTCTTACCTCATGATAAATACTATGTAATCATCTGAAATAGCATTTTTCCTTTTCTCTAGTGGATCTCCGCAATGGAGCTGGCTCTTGAGGCACTTGTTCTTGAGGATCTTGAGTTTGATCTCGATTTTGTTCTTCCTGAACAACCAGATCATCTTGATTTGTTCAATAATGGTTCATAAACATCAACTGGTGGAACGAATCAGTTCTGGGAATTGTTACCGATTCTTGGACCGTGCCACAAAGGAACAATTTTTATATCATATAAATCACCAACCTAATAATCTTGGACTCCCATGACATTAAACTACCCCTTAAATATCGCTCAAAGAACGTTAGTCGTTCCCCGTTACTACATAATATATATCGTTCTCAAATTAGGCATGGCATAAAATTTATAGCCGCTGATTTTCTAAGTACCTCATAAAATAGCTGCTAAATTGTTTCTTGAGCAAAGAGCCAGAATACCTTATCAAATTCTTTTTATTCGGCCTTATAAGGCCGATTGCCTCAGCGGCACATGCCTTTTCTCAAACTATACAGAAGGTGCTATACAGGGCTTGGAACATAGGCATTTTACGCCCATTCCAAAGCTCATAAGGTGTTTTAGCCGCTGCCTTAGTTGGTACTCTATTAAGAATGTATGCTGGCTGTTTTTAATGTCATCTCCCCAGAGTGACTCTGGCAAGGTGGAATGACAAATCATACTCCTTACCATAATCCTTAAGAGTCCTGTTTCGTCTTTCAGCTACACCCATTCAACAATTGGGTATGGACCCTCGAGCATAGTGTCTATTGTGGGAAGATTCTACTCATTCCATCTACCTAGTATTTGGCAAATGGTCTCGGACGTTGTTCACCTGAACCGTCATATCTGCCGTAGTATTCACCACCACGATCAGATTTGACCTTTTTAATTGTTTTATTAAGTTGATTCTCAACTTCTGCCTTAAAGGATTTGAACACGTCTATTGATTGGGACTTTTCGTGAATTAGGTAAAGGTAGGCATATCTAGAATAATCGTCTATGAATGATATAAAATATTGTTGACCATTTCAAGAAGGAGTTGGAAATGGCCCACAGATGTCCGCATGTATCAATTCTAAGATGTCTGTAGCTCTATATGCGCCTAATTTCTTATCTTTAGTTTGTTTTCCTTTAATGCATGCCACACAAACGTTAAAGTCTGTGAAGTCAATGGAATCTAAAAATTTCATCTAACACAAGTCGTTCATTCTATTTCTAGAGATGTGACCTAGACGCTTGTGCCAAAGCACTCCTAAATTGAAATTGTCAATTTTCCGCTTAGTACCACGTGATTCCACATTCAAGGTTTCATTATAGTTAGCCACAGTTTCCAACAAATAAAGATTATCATAACCAGAAAGTAAACCGGTTCCAACAACATTCGAATTTAAAGACAAAGTAAATTCTTTATTCTCGAATGAACAATAATATCCTGATTTGTCCAAATAAGAAATAGAGACAAATTCCGTCTAAATGACGGTACAACAAAGTGTCTTTTAAATCCAAATAATGACTGTAACTTAATAATAATCTAAATTTTCCTATGGCTTCAACTTGTAACCTTCTTCCCATCTCCTACATAGATGCATCTTTCAGTATCACTAGGCTTTCGGAAGTTCAGGCAACCCTGCATTGAAACCTATGTTAGTAGTTGCACCAGAGTCTAAACCACCAAGTTTTCCAGGTACTGAGCTAATTTAACCTCAGAACAGACCAAAGACAGAATCATACCTTTCTTACACACCAAGCTGATTTGGCACAATCCTCTCTCACGTGTCCAGACCTTCTTGCAGAAGAAGCAGTTGTTATCCTTAGTCTACTCTCTTTTGTTCTGGACCCTAGCAGCAACTTTGTTCTTGGGCCTCCTCAATTCTTTTCCCTTTTGCCCTTGTCTTTAGAGATGCTAGTAAGTGAGCACTTTCAGTCCTATCTTGCTTCAGCGTGTCTCTTCTTGCACACATACGGAAATGAGCTCATGAAGAGTCCATTTCTTCCCTTTTGACAATTATAAGTCACCTTAACTGACCTGAATTGTGAAGGAAGAGACACAATACTAAATGAATGGTAAGTCATCTGACAACTCAAGCTTTAGTCCTTTAGCTAGAAGCATGTTGGACCTCATCATAATGTGCTCTCTTATATTTCCCCTGCCTTGATACTTCATGGAAATTAAATTCTGAACAGCAAAGAACTTGTTTCAGCCTTATCACTTTTTCAAAGCGTTTTTCCATCTCAACAAGTGAAATTTTTTGGATCTTATCTATCCGAGACAGCACCTATAAACTCAGGGAATGCCACGCAAACTGATCATAAGACTTATGCGATTGAGCGATCCCATTTCTCATACTCTAATTTTTCTTCAGAAGAACTAGAGTCCTTAGGAGTATGGGGGTCCGTTCAATTCTTAATGCAAGGTCTAGATCCATGCAGCCAAGAACAATCAGAATCTCTTTCCATTCCTTAAAATTTGTCGCCATCAAGGACAGGAATAGAACTCAAATTTGCAGATATGGAAGCCATGGATGCTGTGAATCAAATAAAGAACGAAACTTAGAAACTCACATTATAGGAAAATAAATCAGTAAATAAATAAATACATATGTTCAAATCATGGAATTTAACCCATCTCAAGATACCCAGTGCACCATTGATGTCAAGTCTTTGGACCAGTAACTCAACTATTTGGTACTCGTTGCAACGATCATATATTGAAGTAAGACATGTATAACTGAACTTCCTTTGCGCCGAGAGACTGCCTCACATGATACCAAATAATTGTTCACACTATTCTCGCACTACATGAATGAGTAAGTCATTTATCTGATCAAGACTCGCATGAATAAACATATACACAGCCTTGACACTCTTCACGAGCAATTTAGCAAGATTGTTTGTAGACGTCACACTTCAATCAAATCATTGAAGTGTCTTCCATTCTTGAACATTATATCGACCTATATCCAAATTGATAACTATCATGCCTATAATAATATGTATACCAATGGAACAAATTTTAAAAGAAAAATTATTTTTCACTAATATAACATCTTTTCATTAGTCAACGTCGATAATATTCCCATATCAGCCAAGGATAATTTTGATGAGCAGCTATCTTAATTTAGCCATCATTAAAATAACAGCACGTTGAAAATTATACTCTGAGACATTGAAATGTTAGTACTCAGCCATCTGCCTGATGAACACAACGACAGTAGATGTCTCCGGCACATTTGAGCAGAGTACCAGATATTTCACCTATCAATCGTGATTAGTATAAACAAACATAATATGTAATTTATTTCTCTTATGAAGACATTATTAGAGGATAAATAGATGCAAAAGGCGTGAAGTTCATCAATATTATTAACAAGGTTCTCAAAAAAATTCAATGTCGCTTCACACTAACGGAGTTCAAACAATGTTAATAAAACTGAAACAGAAATTCAACTATATAACCACAAGATACACATCTTTGCCCTCTGCATTGCACAAATTTGTCTGCGAAGGGAACAAACCGAAAGAGTTAACAACTAATCCCCAAGGATAGTATAACCATCACACCACACCAAATAGGGATCATTGCTCAGCGCATTGTATCATGAAAGATTAACCCGACGATAGTTTAAAAAATCACAGTGTGTTCAACATTTCAAAGCATTACAAAAATATAGAAATTATAACCGGATATCAGCGAAATATGGACGATAATGATATAACAATATACATGAACTGTTTCAATCATGAATTAAACATTGGTAGGTCTGATACCAATTGTGGGAAAAAAACCATAACGTTGTGCTCAACAATCCAGTCAATTACATGAGAATAGCCAAAGGCGGAAGCGTAACCGTCGGATCTCCTCAGCAAAAACACCCTGAAGAACCTTGCTCTCTTTGATGGGATAGAGGAACCAGAAGAGTTTCTTCCTTTAGGGTTTTTGTGAGACTGAACAGTTCTTGTTGTGTATTGCCTTGGGGACCATTACCCTATTATATAACTATATTAGTTATATCCCAATATGCAGTATTTCCAATTCAGCCCCTCATTAAATTAAAGAAACTGCCTGGTATCTTAACACTTATTAAATTTCATAACTATTATGCTCTTTAAGCCATAAAACTATTATATATTATTTGACCCCTAGTTTATTGGCTAATTATTAAATGATCCTAACACACTTTATTAAATTAATTACATATGTGACCCATAAATCTTTACACTTTGTAGATCATTATTTTAGAGGCAATTTTAGTTTCTTGATATTTGGGTTTAACGTTAGATCAGATGACTACATACCAAAGAAATGTCTTGCACAATCTCCTTTTCAAGGATCGATAATTTTATTTGTCATTGGACTCTTTATCAATTTTGATTCTGTGCTCGTCACTTCCAAACGATTACTCATTATAGGCTTGGACCAAAGACATTTATTCTAGTTCTGGAAATATGATTATTTTATTATCTAGAGGATACGTCTACATAGTTAATAAGAACTAATGTCTTTAGACTAGAGCACTATCAACGCAACTTTCATCTAAGTTATGACTAACTCTTTCACTTGTGAACATATCCATTTTTATTAGTTGACAATATGCTTTATTTCCTTTGCACTTAAACATTTATCACGAAGTCATAGTTGTTTATATTACTCGTGTCAGATAGGTCAACAATATAGATTATTGTTATGTCTTAACCAATATGCACACTTAGAGTAAACAATCAAAGGAACATTATTTATTTATTTATTTTTGCTTTGTTATCGTCAAAACATCAATAGTAGGACCAATGTAGATTTTGTTAGTTGGTAAGGAGTTGACTCACACCCACAAGGTTTTGGGTTCAACTCTCGCTGCTGATGTGAGGACCTCTTTGGTTGGTGATTGGTAAGTACCTTTATCAGTGCTCTTTTAGCCTTGAGGTTTTCCCTACCCTGATGAGCCATCGGAATCCAACTCATCTCATCTAAACTTTATTATATTAAAAAAATATCAATACTAAGTATATGTATTTGTATTTCACATCTCCTTTGGATGTTAAGCCACATGATTCATGTTCTTCTTAGTATGTTAACCCTAATGAAAAAATCCATGTTTCTAGAGGATGTTAAGCCATTTCAAACAAAGGTGAATTGCATCTTTACATCATACTAATGATACATTTAGTAACATTAACAAATATTTTACTTGACACTACAAAAATGGACAGTGGAGAATAGACACAATGAATAATCTCATAAGTATTGAAAAATCAATAGGTCTATTATATGGATGCGCGAGCATGATGCAAACAAGACTAAACTGAAATAAACTTAAAGCGAAGTTACTTAAAAAAAAAAAAAAAAAAGAAGATTAATTAATATAGTTAGGTTAATTAAATCAGAAGAGAGCCTATTGTTAACATTATAGAAAAATAACAAAAAAATAAATAAATAGAGAAGAGAATAGAAAGAACAAGGAATAGGGTTTCAATCAAAAAGCAAATCTAAGAATACAATAGAATAATAATAAGACATAAATAAACTAAACTCTCCTTGGGCACAATTATAACAAAAGATCCATTACTATTATCTAACACCATAAACTAGACTAAACTACTTGAACTACTCTACAGCTTACTAATATTACTAAACTATTCTAGAGCTATAGAGTTTACTTATGCTAAAACTTAAGACTAATTACTCTATAATGTCCTAAGGAGTAAACTACTACGTACTAACTATCAGAAACTTATCGTGAGGAGAAACTAAGAAAAAACTAATACTATACTATCAAATATAATCTAATCTCTAATGCTAAAAATAATGAAAA